>JAWHQI010000765.1:0-249440 GCA_033032865.1 Dactylorhiza incarnata | reverse complement strand
TCTGAAGATCTCTTAGCTGCTGGGCGTCTCTTTAGCTTCCTTGAGGTAGAAAATTTCAAGAGAAGTTCTCTTCTGAGATCCATAAAGCAAGTAATTGATTGAGGTGGTAGCTTGTAAAACCATCCCAGAGCTTGACCTCCGAAGGTCAAGACGAGAAGCTTGCACCTAATGCTATCTGATATAGTTCTCAAAACAACAGCTGACTTAAAGGCTTGAAGGTGTGAGATTGGTCTTCTCCCCTAAGAAGGTTGTAGACGGGGTTCCTTAAACCCATTAGGAGCAGGTTCCAACGAATTCTATCTGTAAAAGGAGAAGACTCTTCTACTACAGCTATAACTGGAGGGGCTGAAGGAGTTGTGACTTGAGGAGGAAGCTGCTGAATGATAGCTGATATAGCTTGATTAATCCATAAATTGCTGACGAGTCTGCCCCAGCTGTGAGCAAGTTCTTTGCAAAATTGCACCAGACGAATCTTTATGCGAAGCTCAAGAGCTTCCAGAGCAAGTTTCACCATTTGAATGATTTTGAACCATTTGTCATCTCCATTGCTACTCAAAAAATAGAAATTGCAGAAATGCCAAAAAATAGAAAAACTGAAATAACTTCTAAATGGGGCCGAATTTTTGGAATTTGAGGGCTAAAATGCCAAACGGGAAATCCCGCTCAATTTTTGGATAGTTCAGGTTGAGCTGGTCGCGGAAAAGCTTTGAATTTCTGAATCCGACACCCGGATCAAAAGTTATGGCCGTTTAAAAAGATTTGGTGTTATGTTCGAGCCAAAAATGCTCCAGGTCCACACTCGCTCAAGCTGAAAAGAGGTGGAGGAAGAAAACTGTTAGATGGTTAGTTACTTGAGAAACGGGCGAAAGGAGAGAGGGAAAGAGAAAAAAGAGGGAGCGATGGTCTCAAAAATTGAGACCGCTCGAGCTGCTGGAAGGAGATACGATGGTCCCAGAAATGATACCGTTTCAGCTGCTGGGGAGAGATCCGATGGTCTCAGAAATGAGACCGCTCATATCAAAGGCAAGGGTGGAAAACTCTCCAAAAGGTCCAGAAACCAATGCCCCTACCCTCTATTTATAGGCGAGGGCCTGCACAAACGGGTAGATCTAAAAGGAACGGGCTTGCACGGGTACTCCGGGAGGTCGCCCGAAGGGCGTCCTCCCAGGAGGTGAGGTCGCCCCAGGAGGAGTGAACCTCACTGGCGAGGTCGCCAAAGGGCAACCTCCCGGGAGGCGAGGTCGCCCTAGGAGGAGCGAACTCACTGGCGAGATTGCCCCAAAGGGTGACCTCCCAGGAGGCGAGGTCTCCCCAGGAGGAGCGACCTCACTGGCGAGGTCACCCAAAGGGCGACCTCCCAGGAGGCGAGGTCGCCCCAGGAGGAGCGACATCACTAGCGAGGTCGCCCAAAGGATGACCTCCCAGGAGGCGAGGTTACCCCAGGAGGAATGACCTCACTGGCGAGATCTCCAAAGGGCAACCTCCCAGGAGGCGAGGTCGCCCAGGAGGAGCGAACTCACTGGCGAGGTCGCCCCAGGAGGAGCGACTTCACTAGCGAGATCACCCAAAGGGCGACTTCCCAGGAGGCGAGGTTTCCCTAGGAGGAGCGACGTCACTGGTGAGGTCGCCCAAAGGGCGGACTCCCAGGAGGCGAGGTCGCCCAAGGAAGAGTGACCTCACTGGCGAGGTCGCCCAAAGGGCAACCTCCCAGGAGGCGAAGTCGCCCCAGGAGGAGCGAACGCACTGGCGAGATCGCCCAAAGGGCGACCTCCCAGGAGGCGAGGTCACCCTAGGAGGAGCAACCCCGCTGGCGAGGTCACCCAATGGGTGACCTCCCAGGAGGCGAGGTCGCCCCAGGAGGAGTGACCTCACTGGCGAGGTCGCCCAAAGGGCAACCTCCCATGAGGCGAGGTCGCCCTAGGAGGAGCGAACTCACTGGCGAGATCGCCCAATGGGCGACCTCCCAGGAGGCAAGGTCACCCCAGGAGGAGTGACCTCACTAGCGAGGTCACCCAAAGGGCTCATGCGCACAGAAGAAGAAAAGTATAAACGAACAATAGAAGTTCAAGTCCGCAAATCACATGCTATATATAATAAATGTCCACATAATATAACTGAAATAACAAAGGTTACAATAATAAAGGGCTCATGCCCTGTACATCATGTCCTCACTACAAGATCACTCGTGGAAGCTAATTACAAATCACTCCCTGATCCTGAATCTGGTGCTCCTGTAATAGACTGGCCCGCCTCCGTCTGCACCGGCCTCTGGTGCTGCTGCGTCTCTTCGATCCCCTAAAATGATATGGTCCACCGACCGTTAGTCAAAAAGACTAAGCCTTATGTTCCCCACCCCACCCCCAATGGCTCCTAGGCACCGCGTGGGAGGATGAAGCAAAGGACAACAAAGGGTATAACAAAGAGCAGATGATGGTGAATCTAACTACAAAAAGTTCTACCACTACACATGTGTATGCAGATAATTAAAGCAGTAATAGAGCATGTTAAAGAACAAGTAAAGAATAGTAAGTAAAGTATTTACATAGTAGAAAAGTAACCATTGATTTATAGGAATGCCCATACAAACCTATAGACCAAGGGGTCGTTTAGCAAGGCCTATCGTATAAAGAGTCCCATAACCAATTTATACGATAGGGGTAGGGGTTGAAATGCAATGTTTATGCCATGACATGCAGAGTTATGCAGTTTATGCTATGTTCATACAAGTGCAACTCACACAACTTGACTCTATGCGCACAGACCTTTAGTCCCCCCTTTTTGGATCTAGCAAGACTCCCAGGATACTCCGGTAGTGGCAAAAAATGGATGAACATTTGAAGTTCAAGTCCACACCTCTAGGTTGGTATTCACACTACCTAGACCTAGACCTATCGTACGCCTCAATGCAAAACCACGGAGCATCTACGTACTCTTACTGACTGGACCACCAGACTTTTACGGCTAAGTGCAAATTCCACACTTACCGAGTCAACGTATCGACGTCGGTGTGAACGACCGTCCAATGCTGAAGACCCACTGTTGGTTTTCTACAACCATACATCATATGTAGGCGCAGCGGAAATAACGAGAACAACCAAAAGAGTTTCGGATCGGGCCATGAAAATGAATCAAGAAGTAATCAAAAATACTAGGCATAAATTACCTTAGTGGAGTTAGATCAAATCCAACCTAGATGCTCCAAGAAGAAAAGTCCTGTCGTCGGCTATGCGAGAGTCCTTACGTAGAATAATGTCTACGTCTCTACAGCAGTCCACACGAGCCGGGAGAAGAAGACCGCACTTGCGCTTCCACGAACTGCTAGATTCGTTCCAGGAAGAGCAATCGCGACGACGATCGCCGGAAGGGAGAGATCTGTAGAGGCGAACGGGGCGGCGGAACTCTTCCGTCTAGGGTTCAGGAGGAACTCTTCCGTCGGCTCCTCTTTTGTTTGCATAAGAATGTAGAACCCTTAAAACAAGTTCTATTTATACCCGAAGCATAAACAGACCTAGAAGAATCGCTATCCGCAGTCCGTACAGAAAATTGGGTTTCTGTAACAATTCGTCGGGATTTCACGAATCAGCATTCGTCGAGTTTCCACGGAACAATTCGATGAATTCCACGAATCATATTCGACGAATTCCGACGAATCATATCCGATGAATTCCGACGAATCATATCCGACGAATTCCGACGAATCATATCCGACGAATTCCGACGAATTCTGACAGCAACATTTGCTTTACCTCCCCGATTCTATATGGTGATTGGTAACCTTTACCAACACAGTCAATCTTCCAACTTCTCCACATGCTCTTATGTGCGACCCTGCAGGCTCATATCGCGTTGGCAGTGAGATTAGATGTTTGACCACTTCTAGATCACAATGGTAACTCCAACAGTTTCCCACTTGATCTTGAAAGTATCAAACAAAAACCTCACAAACAATGAGCGGCATCTAGCAATGCATCATTGCTCCCCAAGCAATAAGAGTTCATAACTCATAAGCCTTTATGACCAATGTTCCAGCGTTGTCTTCGTCCCTTTGTCCCTTACATCCGGAAAGAACTAGAGGCATGGACCATGTCACCCTCATAATAGCTCAATCCAAGTTTCTTGATCTAGAACGGACTTCTATAGAATGGTGAGCTCAATATCACATATTGACTCAACTAAGCATGGCCATGCATTTCTCAGTCCAATTCCATCAAGGGGCCCATGGATGCAACTCCTGTTATATAGGAGGACAAATCCCATATCTGCTCACACCCAAACACCCAAATGATTCGTAACGTACCCAACGACCACCCTTATCATCAACCTTCTTCAAGGAAGACTTTAGATGAAATCAAAGCACGCTCTTCCTCACTCGATGAATGCTGTGACTTCAGGTCAAAGGACCACAACACCATAGTCAAATGAGACCTACTTGTGACACATTTAAGTAACAATCCACAAAGTAGTCTCAGGTTGGGTCTGTCCAGTACAACTTGTTCACTAACAAGTACCCACGTGATGACTTGATATCACAATATCATGACCTGTGAGAACCGGTCATCAGTCAACACACATGCTAGTCTTAATGTATCATCATCACCCTTAGCTTCTACGATAATACCTCGACCAGGGACCTTTTAAGAATGAAGCTTCGAAATCATAGGCTCTCACATTCAAGTCACGTACTTGATGTCCTATGGAAGCGAACATTCTAAGGGTATTTATCACGAATTTTATTCTATCATATAGAAACAGTATATCATAATAAAAGAACTTGCCATTAATTGTAAAAAGAAATAATTGGTACACAATTCATTATATGAATAAATAATAAACAGCCAACAGAATATATATTTTACATGCAACCCACAAGACTCCCACTAGAGTTGATCACTCAGGTATCGTATACCCATTGATCTAGTATGACCATCATGCTTTCTCTGCGCGAGAGGCTTTGTCAGTGGATCTGCAATATTCTCCTCAGTCGACACTCTGCAAATGTTCACATCTCCTCGTTCGAAAATCTCACGATTAAGATGGAACCGCCGAAGTATGTGCTTGGAGCGCTGATGGGATCTAGGTTCCTTAGATTGTGCAATTGCACCATTGTTATCACAGTAGAGAACTACGAGACCTATAATGCTAGGAACTACATCTAGCTCGCCGATGAATTTCCTAATCCATACAGCCTCCTTCGCTGCATTTGCCGCAGCGATATACTCAGCCTCAGTTGTAGAATCAGCTACTGTCTCTTGCTTGGAACTCTTCCAGCTCACAGCTCCTCCATTCAGGCAAAACACAAACACTGACTGAGACTTCGAATCATCCCTATCAGTTTGGAAGCTGGCATCCGTGTAACCACTTACAACGAGCTCTTCCTTTCCACCATACACAAAGAATACATCCTTAGTCCTTCTCAAGTACTTCAGGATATTCTTTACGGCTATCCAATGACATTCACCGGAATCAGACTGATACCTGCTAGTCAAGCTCAAAGCAAAAGAGACATCAGGTTGAGTACATAACATTGCATACATAATTAACCCAATTGCCGAAGCATATGGAATAAACTTCATGCGGTCCTTATCTTCACAAGATTTTGGACATTGGTCCTTAGAGAGATTCACACCATGAGACATGGGCAAAAATCCTTTCTTGGACTCAAGCATGTTGAACCGCTTCAACACCTTCTCAATGTACCTACTCTGGGTCAAACCCAGCAACTTCTTCGATCTATCTCTATAGATCTTAATACCGAGTATGTAAGTCGCTTCACCCAAATCCTTCATAGAAAAGCAGTTCCCTAGGTTGTTCTTAACAACTTTCAGGGTAGGTATGTCATTCCCAATTAGCAGTATGTCATCTACATACAATATCAGAAAGACAACAATGCTCCCACTGATTCGCTTGTAAACACACGGTTCATCTTCATTCTTGACAAAACCAAACTCTTTGATCTTCTCATCAAAACGAAGATTCCAACTTCTAGAGGCCTGTTTCAATCCATAGATGGACCTATTCAGCTTGTATATTTTAGTGGCTTCATTTGGGGATACAAAACCCTCGGGTTATGTCATGTACACTTCCTCAAGGAGGTTTCCATTTAGGAAAGCCGTTTTGACATCCATCTGCCAGATCTCGTAGTCATAATATGCAGCAATAGCAAGCAATATCCTAATGGACTTTACCATGGCAACAGGGGGAAAAGGTCTCATCATAGTCAACACAATGAATTTGCTTGAAACCCTTAGCCACTAGTCACCCTTGAATGTCTGTACATTCCCATCCATGTCGGTCTTCTTCTTGAAGACCCACTTGCAACCTATGGGTCGTACCCCTTCAAGTGGTTCTACCAAGTTCCAAACTTGGTTTGTATACATGGAGTCCATTTCGGATTTCATAGCTCAAGCCATTTGTCGGAGTCCGGTCCATTCATAGCTCTTGGTAGGTCGCTGGTTGATCATCATGATCCATAAGCAACACATTAACTATTTGAGACACGAGAAATCCATATCTCTCAGGCTCAAATCTTGGTCTACCAGATCTACATAGGACTTGTGTCTCTTGAGCAGGTTCTCTAGCTACAACATCTTGTAGTCCTGGCTCAGAATCCAATTCTGGTTCATTCACTACTTGTGGTTCTTGAACTTCTTCAAGTTCTACCTTTTGCATCTTTCTTGACAAGAACTCTTTCTCCAAGAAGACACCCGTCCTTGCGACAAACACTTTGCCCTCAGACGATAGGTAAAGTAATATCCTTTCATTTCCTTAGGATATCCCACCAGATAACACTTATCTGACTTGGGTTCCAGCTTGTCAGGCAATTGACGTCGTACGTATGCCTCACAGCCCCAAATTTTAATGAATGACATACTAGGACGCTTCCCAGTCTATATCTCATATGGTGTCTTTAGAACCATTTTCGTCGGAGCGCGATTCAGTGTCATTGCAGCAGTCTCTACAGAAAAACCCCAAAGGAAACAGGCAAGTCTGCATGACTCATCATCGACCGTACCATGTCTAACAGAGTATGATTTCTCCTCTCAGACACACCATTATGCTGCGGTGTCCTAGGTGGAGTGAGCTGTGATACAATACCACACTCTTTCAGATGATAACGGAACTCATGACTCAGGTATTCGCCACCTTGATCAGATCGGAGTGCTTTAACCTTTTTACCCAATTGGTTCTCCACTTCATTCTTAAACTCTTTGAACTTTTCAAAAGTTTCGGATTTGCACTTCATAAGATACACGTATCCGTATCTACTGAAATCATCAGTAATGTAACGAAGTAGAAATACCCACCTCTAGCCATAGAACTCATGGGCCCGCATACATCACTATGTACAACACCCAAGAGATCCTCAGCCCTTTCAGTATAACCAGTGAAAGGGGTTTTGGTCATCTTGCCTAATAAACAAGACTCGCATCGCTCAATGATTCATAATCAAATGAGTCCAATAGTCCATCTTTATGGAGCTTGGATATGCGCTTCTCGGTTATATGGCCCAAACGACAATGCCAGAGATATGTAGGATTTGAGTCATTTGTTCTCAGTCTTTATTTGAGAACGCTTCCAAATACCTAGATTTGCATGTACTGGAATAACCTAACTTCTGAAACAACATCATGGCCGAAACCTCCCTCTGATACCACTGTTGGGTTTTCTACAACCATACATCATATGTAGGCGCAGCGGAAATAACGAGAACAACCCAAAAGAGTTTCGGATCGGGCCATGAAAATGAAATCAAGAAGTAATCAAAAATACAAGGCATAAATTACCTTAGTGGAGTTGGATCAAATCCAACCTAGATGCTCCAAGAAGAAAAGTCCTGTCGTCGGCTATGCGAGAGTCCTTACGTAGAATAATGTCTACGTCTCTACAGCAGTTCACACGAGCCGGGAGAAGAAGACTGCACCTTGCGCTTCCACGAACTGCTAGATTCGTTCCAGTAAAAGAAATCGCGGCGACGATCGCCGGAAGGGAGATCTGCGGAGATGAACGGGGCGGCTGAACTCTTCCGTCTAGGGTTCGGGAGGAACTCTTCCGTCGGCTCCTCTTTTGTTCGCCTAAGAATGTAGAACCCTTAAAACAAGTTCTATTTATACCTGAAGCATAAACAGACCTAGAAGAATCGCTATCCGCAGTCCGTACAGAAAATTGGGGTTTCTGCAACAATTCGTCGGGATTTCACGAATCAGCATTCGTCGAGTTTCCACAGAACAATTCGACGAATTCCGACGAATCATATCCGATGAATTCCGACGAATCATATCCGATGAATTCCGACGAATCATATCCGACGAATTCCGACGAATCATATCCGACGAATTCCGACGAATTCTGACAGCAACATTTGCTTTACCTCCCCGATTCTATATGGTGATTGGTAACCTTTACCAACACAGTAAATCTTCCAACTTCTCCACATGCTCTTATGTGCGACCCTGCAGGCTCATATCGCGTTGGCAGTGAGATTACATGTTTGACCACTTCAAGATCACAATGGTAACTCCAACACCCACCACCTTCATTGCACATGCAAGCATGTTCTACTATATCCCGAGCCATAAAACCCCCCGGGCTAACCTGCCCGTCATCATAACTTTCTGATCCAACGGCTCGCCGGACCAACCCGTCCGTACCAACAAGCTTCACTGAGTCACAAGCTCACCGGACTAACTAGTCTGCTGCTTCAACCACGAGCCTACCGCTCGTAAAACTGAACCAACGAACCTCCCGTAACAACGGGGTGTGGGTGTGCGCGTTATTAAGTTAATCTTGTATATCAACTTATCCCTACAATTTATGGTTTATCTTGGACTTCCCGAGGATTACCCTATAAGGGGCTCGCTACGGTACTAGGAACTATAATGGGATGACACCACAAAACCCCCTTTCTCAAGACACTTAGTGTTGTTGGTATCTACCCATAAGATTACCCCTCTTAACACTTCACTTGAATTGCTCTACGTATTTTATGACCTTCTAAGGGGAAAGACGATCTTTCGTCGGTCCCGGACACCACCTTACCCATAACTCTCCTAGCACACCCTCATCACCTAAACTCCTTTTGGTGACCTTCAATCTCGTCAACCTGACCATGTGCAACAACTACATGCCACTTCCACTTGGTAGGCCCCTAAATACCCAAGTTTCACATTTTACTATACGCAGACCAAACTAACTATATGAAGCTAATAAGTAGGTGTACTCCAAATGTTCATCCAACTGACTCAAGATATTTACTAGAGGTCTATCATGATGTTTCAAAACTAAATCCAGAGAATCATAGTTTTCCTTAATTATTTGCATTTATTAACATTTCTCCAATATTTGCCAAGTATGAATATGAGCATGAAGTGTAAGGTATTCTTATGATATGGCTCCCATAAAATTAAGATAAATCTATCATGCCAAAATATTAGTAAGTAATGAATATCAAAATTTTACAGTAAGGAAATGTCCTCTATTTTTAATATTTAACTTCTATCCCAACTTGAAGATTTATGGAGGAACTACCAAGAATACTTATGCCAAAATTAGGGAAAAATTACCAGACCTTTATTGTGTCCAGAAAGGCTAAATTACAGAGTTTCACAATTTATGGGAATCATTTTCTCACTAAAATAATTAATCCAAATAATACCTAATTTGCACATGTTGTGAAGTAGCCTACTGATAACAATTTCCAAAAATTATATAAAAATTCACAGAGCTTCCTAGTGCTCTGAAATGTCCTATCACCAAGTTGCACATTTTTCCAGAGAGTTGTGGACCCTTGATTATATTTCTTAAGATTGAGACAAAATAGGTGCCTTGAGGATGAAGTACTAGTTAAATCATAAAATAAATTATACAAAAATTACCATGGGTGTAAAATATGATTAAAAAGGCACCACCAAGATTTCATCTTCATCCAAGATCATTTGTGCATGTAAATATCTCTTAAAAGAAGTTTACCTAAAGGGGTTATGACCTAATTTAGGGGGAATAAATTCTCCTAAAATTCTCTCAAAATTCCATAGGGCATAAATACAACCCATGAACATATCTCTTAGGTTCCATGGCCATTCTATAGTTGTTGACCACATGTCCTTCACAAAGCTCTATATGCACCCCAAGGGGTAATTCTAAGGTCCTAGGGCATACCCACCTCCACACCACCCCAAACCACTCATGGGGGTGTTTTGAGTGACCCTAAACCAGTGCCCAAGGTTTCACCTCACGGTGAGGAGATTTGACCATACTACCCCAAGATAAACACCATTCCCTAATTTCGACCTAATAAAACCCAACTTGGTTTAACCAATTTCCAAAATAAAATCAGTCCCAATTGGGCTGAGATTTTTACCAGGGTCAGGTGATAACCCTAAGAAGTACCCACCAAAATTTGGAGGGCATTGGAGGTCATTTGATCCACTAAATAATTAATATTTGATTTATGAAATTATTACAAAAACCATAGAAAAAGGTTCTCCTAAAATTCCCATCTTTGGGTATATGTGTGGGTAGGTGTAAATTGCCTAGGTTTCAATTTTTAAGTCAATCCCATAACCCAATCAAAAGTTATTCAAGAAATGGTGGCTGTCCTACAATAGGGACCAGTCCTAACAAAATGGACCTACAGGGAGCTACAGAACTCCTTTTGGATTGAAATTAATTTTAAAATAAAGTAGACTCCAAGGGATACAACTTTGTTGTTGACCACTTTTTCATTTGAGGGGTTCTAGTATTTTTTTAATAATTAAAATGAAATACTACAGGAAGTATGACAAAATGTGTTCGAACAAGTCTTTGTGTTCGACGAAATCCGACCTACGTTCGACGAAACTGTTCTGCGTTCGACGAATGCCGTGCTTCTGTGCGCTCGACAAAATCCGATATTCGTTCGACGAAATCTGTTCTGCTTTTGACGAACGTCGTGCTTCAGTGCGCTCAACGAAATCCGATCTTCATTCGACGAAATCTATTATGCGTTCGACGAATGCCGTGCTTCAGTGCGTTTGATGAAATCAGTTCTCCGGCCAGTTCAGCAGATCATCTCTCAGTTCGACGAATTAATTTAGTTCGACGAATTATATCAGTTTAGTGAATTAATTCCGTTCGACGAACTCTGGGTTCAGTTCGACGAACTCAACTATCAGATCGACGAACTCCAGGGTGTGTTTGAAGAATGAATTTCGGGTTCTGTTTGATGAACTCAACTATCAGTTCGATGAACTCCAGGGTGTGTTCGACGAATGAATTCGGTTCAACGAACTCCGGATTCAGTTCGACGAACTTCTTATACTCGGATCGATGGATCCGACGGCTCAAGTATTTTTAACAAACTAATCTATGTATAACAAAATGTGACAGAAATACATATATCATAACATTTAATATGAAAATCTTACACAAATCTTGAAGCAGAATGGACGACATCCATTTGTCTTCTTCTTCTGGCCGACGACCAGGATTAATCGCACCTGGAGCTCCTTCATCCTTGTTTTCCTGGTCACCTAAGCGCCGCCCCGGCCGGCCAATGCCACCACCACCTTCGTTGAGGTGGTGGCCGGCGATTTGAGGTGGTTGTCCGGCCGGAGGTGGCTGGAACAGGGGTATGGAGGCAGGATTAAAGCTCCAAAAATGGAGCTCTTGGCCTACCCAATTGGGGACCAATTTGCCCAAATACTTGCAGGCTACCTGATGGGATCTATCCACAGAGAGAGAGGACAAGAACCAGACCTATGTGGAGCCTTGAAGCTTGCCGATTGGGTGGTCCTCCATGGCCAGCCTCAAGCTTTTGGGTGCCATGTCAACTCCTGTCTTGGGGGCTCGAATTCTTCAGGTAAGGTGTGGAAACTCCTCCTCTCCATCCGCTGAAGTAGTTATATGGGTTAATTGGGGAGGGGGAAGAGTGTAACTCCTAATTGCCATGAGTGACCATTAATGGCCATTTTTGGCCAAGTGAAAACTCCTCAAATTCCCCCCTCTATGTGGCCGGGAATGGCCATTAAACTCCTCCAAATTGATTGGGGAAACTAAATGGAGACATTAGAGGAGTAAATGGTGGCTATTGATCTCCCTAAGCCATGAATGTCATTAATCCCTCTCTCTCTCTCTCTCCTCCATTCTTGGAGAAAATGAGATTTCTTTCTCCTAATCACCATTTACAGAAATTGAGTAATAACTCCTGGTATTCATCAATCTCCTAAGCTAATGGGCTACTCCAATTAGGTATAGCCCAAGTGGATTAGGCTTGATTAAGTCAAATAGGTCATTTTGACCCAAATTTAGTGTGGAGTTGACTTTGGTCAATTTGACCATTTTGGTTGACCCCAATGGGTCCTTGGTGCTCTAAGGGGATCCCTTAATAGGTTAGGTATGTCATGGTGGGGTCAAAGGGTCAAGGTGAGGCCCTTAAGTCCAAACCTATGCTTGATAACTAGATATTGCTATTTGCAGACCAAGGTACTTTTCCCCTTCAAGCCTAAGGTCCCATGTGCTATGGACAGGGTTCATGCTTTGCCAAGTGATCTCTTCAAGCTTCCTAGGGTTTTATCAAGACAAACCCAATCTAGGGGTCTAGTTGTTTGGGGGATGTTACAAATCCCAATAAACAAAAAAAAAATATTCATCCACGAAATTCAGGTTAGGCCTGCGGGGTTTCTACCGCATGTGATTGAATGTAACATCCCCTAAGAATTGAGGTTATTTCTAACTAGAAGATCACCGATAATCTCTGCCACACCAGTTCTAGTGGCTCTCAGGTGAATCAATCGATCGGAGGCTACCGGGCCATCTATAATATAAATTTGCTGCTCCAGCCGTAGTAGAGCTCTCCTAAGGGAGGAGACATGGAAGACGTCGTGCAATCCCGCTAACTCCGGTGGCAACTCCAGTCTATAAGCCAACATGCTGATCCACTCCAGGACCCTGTAAAGCCCCATCTATCTCAGACTGAGCTTCTTCTGCCTGCGAACACGCAAGACTCCCTGCATCAGACGTATCTTACGGAACACCCGGTCTCCAACCTGGAACTCTACTTGACGATACCACACATCATAATACCTGACCTGGTAGCTCTGGTCCCCAACATCCTAACTCAAATCAGTCACACCTGGGCATCTGTGTCCTCCAAAAATTCTGAGCCGAGTGCCTTGGGATCCTCATCCTGGATCTAAGATAGTGGAGTCCTGCGCCTTCGTCCCTCTGAGGGTGGAAAGTTGTGCTGACGTCAACCAAGAGCCCAGATAATCCTGGACTGATCTTCACCTTTTGGACGTACACCGTCCATCTTGATTCGACATGATCGTCCTGGTCACACTACGATAATGGACAAACATCTCGTGAAATCCCATCAAACACCAATTGGAGCGTCCTTCCGTCCTGAGGTGACCCTAGCTACCTTGGTCAGTCTATCCTAAATGTTCTAAATAAACTTGTGCCCGGAGTGGGGATGTGGTAACCGATGTATGAAATCCATAATTATATCCTCGAACTTCCACTCTAACCTGGGCAGTGACTGTGGTAGTTCTCCAAAGACATTTGCACCTGGCCTTCACCAGCTGACAAGCCTCACAGTGCGTCACAAAACCTATGTTGTCTTGCCTCATTCCGGGGAAATATACATCCTACAATACACCATCTTTCCGGTGACTACAACTCTTGTTTATATGGGCAGAGAACGCTTCTATAAAGTTTTCTCCGCATGTTTAGGTTCTTATTCCTTCAAGTACGTCCGAGTGATCAATCATCCCCGCACTACAACTTATCCAGTTCATACCATTGGTGGGACTGATCAGATCATCAGGCATCCCAATCATCCTCAAAATTTAAGTGGGGGTGACTCGTGAACTTTTATGAGTATATGTTAACCAATCATCACTAGTATCAATGTTTGTAAGATGGCTCACAATCATTTTCTATATGGAGTTTGGTTCATAAGGTATACGGGTAAAATCTTTTGAAACCCTAAGATTTTCACAAGTCAATTTCATTAAGGAAATATCATCACGTTTATTTCACCAAATTCTTATCACTTCCACATATGCGAGTCTTGATCACTTTCGAATGGTCCAAAGTCAGATAAACTTAGATCGTTCTTATCATAGTAAACTCAAACACTATATTCTAATTCCAATAAGTTATCGCCTAAGATCACATGTTATCCGTCATCATTGCTCCCAAGGTATAAGGGCTATTATTGTAGTTAAAATCTTCTACCATGATAGGGCGTGATTTATAATGAATCATAAGTTAATCACTTCTGAAAGTCCCAAACTACTAGAACTTTCAAATATAACTAAAGCTTGCACGACCTAATTTCAGTTCCCAACTTCCAGAAAGGCATCTGCATCCCTAAGTGACTAAACCTAGGAACTTTATATTTCTAATGCTTCAACTAAGGTCAAGTCATTGCTCGATCTACGATGTCCTTTCATTGTCCTGGTAATACTTCAGATCATCATTCTACACCTACTGTTAGACCATCTCATCTTTGCCTGCGTAACGTTGAATAAGATCGACCTCAAAATCACTATGTTTACGACGCAACATCTTCTAAATTAGATCCAAAGGAAACCCAAGTCAGTAACTAATTTGCCCAATAAACAAAAGGTAAGCCCCAATAAACAAAAGATAAGCCACTATCTATTTTGGGCTAAGTATCTTCGGTGTCACTATATTATATTCTTCCTAGGTATGCAAACAATCCTTAGGGCTCACAACCTTAGAGTTGGGGTTCCTTCTTGAGGCTCATTGGTATACTCCACACCATAGACTCTTCCAGGTACCTTCTACGACAACCTTTTCAAGGTCAACATGTGACTCACTCCCAAACGGGTATCTTCTGAACTTGAATTCTTATCCAACCCTCGGTGTTTGTCGTGGTGGTTGACTCAATATAATCATGTCACTGATATGAGGGTTGAGTTTACGAGTCCCATACCATTCTGCTTATGTGTCAATCTCTCTTTCTCAAGCCTCTTTGGGGTATCCTCGTATCATAACCAAATTCATACCTACGGTCTATTTCAGACTAGGGCATAGTATAAATTGTCAAGGTAAATCATGTGTCCTCGTGGGGTTGAGTCTAACTCATTGACTAAAGGACTATCTAAGGAGATCTTTGCAGCGGGAGGTATTCCTTGCTGGGGCAGGGTTCGTCGCAGGCTACAAAAGAAAACTTGCTAATAGGTTCAGTTAAACGTGGACCTTTTCATGTGATTTCCCCATATGGGCATACCATTGCTTCCGCCGCTTAGTTTGTCCTCAAACTAAACTCGCGCGGGGTGGCCCAGGGTTTGTGGACTTCTTTTCTTCGGATCGAGGTTTGCTTTGATACCACTTTGGAAGACCCCATTTTTTTCTTTCAAAAACCCTGGTCTTATGCCCAGAACTACCGTTTTGCGGTGACACCATCAAACGGGAAGGTCGCCACTACAAAGCGCCGATCCTGCCGTCCATTTCGATCACAGAAGAAGAAAAGTTTAAACGAAAAATAGAAGTTCAAGTCCACAAATCACATGCTATATGTAATAAATGTCCACATAATATAACTGAAATAACAAAGGTTACAATAATAAAGGGCTCATGCCTTGTACATCATGTCCTCACTACAAGATCACTCATGGAAGCTAACTACTAATCACTCCCTGATCCTGAATCTGGTGCTCCTGTAATAGACTGGCCCGCCTCCGTCTGCACCGGCCACTAGTGCTTCTGCGTCTCTTCGATCCCCTAAAATGATATGTTCCATCGACCGTTAGTCAAAAAGACTAAGCCTTATGTTCCCCACCCCACCCCCAATGGCTCCTCGGCACCGTGTGGGAGGATGAAGCAGAGGACAACAAGGGTTATAACAAAGAGCAGATGACGGTGAATCTAACTACGAAAAGTTCTACCACTACACATGTGTATACAGATAATTGAAGCAGTAATAGAGCATGGCAAAGAACAAGTAAAGAATAGTAAGTAAAGTATGTACATAGTGGAAAATTAACCATTGATTTATAGGAATGCCCATAAAACCTATAGACCAAGGGGTCGTTCAGCAAGGCCTATCGTATAAAGAGTCCCATAACCAATTTATACGATAGGGCTAGGGGTTGAAATGCAATGTTTATGTCATGACATGCAGAGTTATGCAGTTTATGCTATGTTCACACAAGTGCAACTCACACACCTCGACTTTATGCGCACAAACCTTTAGTTCCCCTTATTGGAGCTAGCAAGACTCCCAGGATACTCTCGTAGTGGCAAATAGAAGCGGTGGGTTGGGCCTTGCCCACCTCTAGGTTGGTATTCACACTACCTAAACTAGACATATCGTACGCCTCAACGCAAAACAGCGGAGCATCTGCGTACTCTTACTGACTGGACCACCAGACTTTTATGGCTATGCGCAAATTCCACACTTGCCGAGTCAACGTATCGACGTTGGTGTGAAAGACCGTCCAATACCGAAGACCCACCACCTTCATGCACATGCAAACATGTTCTACTATATCCCGAGCCATAACCCCCTCCCCCCGGCTAACCTTCCCATCATCATAACTTTCCGAGCCAATGGCTCACCGGACCAACCCGTCCGTACCAATAAGCTTCACTGAGTCACAAGCTCACCGGACTAACTAGTCTACTTCTTCAACCACGAGCCTACCGCTCGTAGAACCGAACCAACTAACCTCCCATAACTACAGGGTGGGGGTGTGTGCATTATTAAGTTAATCTTGTATATCAACTTATCCCTACAATTTATGATTTATCTTGGACTTCCCGAGGATTACCCTGTAAGGGGCTCGCTATGGTACTAGGAGCTATAATGGGATGACACCCCAAAGCCCCCTTTATCAAGACACTTAGTGTTGTTGGTATCTACCCATAAGATTACCCCTCTTAACACTTCACTTGAATTGCTCTACGTATTTTATGACCTTCTAAGGGGAAAGACGATCTTTCGTCGGTCCCGTACACCACCTTACCCTTAACTCTCCAAGCACACCCTCATCACCTAAACTCCTTTTGGTGACCTTCAATCTCTTCAACCTGACCATGTGCACCAACTACATGCCACTTCCACTTGGTAGGCCCCTAAATACCCAAGTTTCACATTTTTACTATACGCATACCAAACTAACTATATGAAGCTAATAAGTAGGGGTACTCCAAATGTTCATCCAACTGACTCAAGATATTTACTGGAGGTCTATCATGATGTTTCAAAACTAAATCCAGAGAATCATATTTTTCCTTAATTATTTGCATTTATTATCATTTCTCCAATATTTGTCAAGTATGAATATGAGCATGAAGTGTAAGGAATTCTTATGATATGGCTCCCATAAAATTAAGATAAATATATCATGCCAAAATATCAGTAAGTAATGAATATCAAAATTTTATAGTAAGGAAATGTCCTCTATTTTTAATATTTAACTTCTATCCAAACTTGAAGATTTATGAAGGAACTACCAAGAATACATATGATAAAATTAGGGAAAAATTACCAGACCTCTATTGTGTCCAAAAAAGCTTAATTACAGAGTTTCACAATTTATGGGAATCATTTACTCACTGAAATAATTAATCCAAATAATTCCTAATTTGCACATGTTGTGAAGTAGCCTACTGATAAAAATTTCCAAAAATTCTATAAAACTTCACAGAGCTTCCTAGTGCTCTGAAATGTCCTATCACCAAGTTGCACATTTTTCTAGATAGTTTTGGACCTTTAATTATATTTCTTAAGATTGAGACAAAATAGGTGGCTTGAGGATGAAGTACTAGTTAAATCATAAAATAAATTATACAAAAATTACCAGGGGTCTAAAATATGATTAAAAAGGCACCACCAAGATTTCATCTTCATCCAAGATAATTTGTGCATGTAAATAGCTCTTAAAAGAAGTTTAACTAAAGGGGTTATGACCTAATTTAGGAGGAATAAATTCTCCTAAAATTCTCTCAAAATTCCCTAGGGCATAAATACATCCCATGAACATATCTCCTAGGTTCCATGGCCATAGATTTTGACCACATGTCCTTCACAAAGCTCTATATGCAACCCAAGGGGTAATTCTAGGGTCCTAGGGCATACCCACCTCCACACCACCCCAAACCACTCATGGGGGTGTTTTGAGTGACCCTAAACCAGTGTCCAAGGTTTCACCTCATGGTGAGGAGATTTGACCATACTACCCCAAGATAAACACCTTGCCCTAATTTCGACCTAATAAGACCCAACTTGGGTTAACCAATTTCCAAACTAAATCAGTCCCAATTTGGCTGAGATTTTTACCAGGGTCAGGTGATAATCCTAAGAAGTACCCACAGAAATTTGGAGGGCATTAGAGGTCATTTGACCTACTAAATTATTAATATTTGATTTATGAAATTATTAAAAAAACCTTAGAAAAAGTTTCTTCTAAAATTCCCATCTTTGGGTATGATGTGTGGATAGGTGTAAATAGCCTAGGTTTCAATTTTCAAATCAATCCCATAACCCAATCAAAAGTTATTCAAGAAATGGTGGTTGTCCTATACTAGGGACCAGTCCCCACAAAATGGACCTACAGAACTCCTTTTGGGGTGAAATTAATTTTAAAATAATGTAGACTCCAAGGGCTACAACTTTGTTGTTGACCACTTTTTCATTTGAGCGGTTCTAGTATTTTAAATAATTAAAATGAAATACTGCAGGAAGTATGACATAATTTATTGGAACAAGTCTCTGCGTTCGACGAAATCCGACCTACGTTCGATGAAACTACTTTGCGTTCGACGAACGCCATGCTTCAGTTCGCTCGATGAAATCTGTTCTGCGTTCAACGAACGCCGTGCTTCAGTGCGCTCGATGAAATCTGATCTTTGTTTGACGAAATCTATTCTGCGTTCGATGAATGTCGTGCTTTAGTGCGTTTGACGAAATCAGTTCTCCAGCCAGTTCAGTAGATCATCTCTCAGTTCGATGAATTAATTCTGTTCGACGAATTATATCAGTTCGGCGAATTAATTCCGTTCGACGAACTCCGGGTTCAGTTCGACGAACTCAACTATCAGATCGACGAACTCTAGGGTGTGTTCGACGAATGAATTCCGGGTTCAGTTCGACGATCTCAACTATCAGTTCGATGAACTCCAGGGTGTGTTCGACGAATGAATTCTGTCCGACGAACTCCGGATTCAGTTCGACGAACTCAACTATCAGTTCGACAAACTTCTTCTACTCAGATCGACGGATCCGACGGCTCAAGTATTTTTAACAAACTAATCTATGTACAACAAAATATGTGACATAAATACATATATCATAACATTTAATATGAAGATCTTACACAGATCTTGAAGCAGAACGGACGACATCCGTTTGTCTTCTTCCTCTGGCCGACGGCCAGGATTAACCGCACCTGGATCTCCTTCATCCTTGTTTTACCGGCCATCTAAGCGCTGCCCCGGCCGGCCAATGCCACCACCACCTTCGTTGAGGTGGTGGTCGGCGATTTGCGATGGTTGGTCGGCCGGAGGTGGCCGGAACAGGGGTATGGAGGTGGGATTAAAGCTCAAAAAATGGAGCTCTTGGCCTACCCGATTGGGGACCAATTGGCCCAAATCCTTGCAGGCAACCTGATGGGATCAATACACAGAGAGAGAGGAGAAGAACCAGACCTGTGTGGAGCCTTGAAGCTTGCCGATTGGGTGGCCCTCCATGGCTGGCCTCAAGCTTTTGGGTGCCATGTCAACTCCTGTCTTGGGGGCTCGAGTTCTTCGGGTAAGGTGGGGAAACTCCTCCTCTCCATCCACTGAAGGAGTTATATGGGTTAATTGGGGAGGGGGAAGAGTGTAACTCCTAATTACCATGAATGGCCATTAATGGCTATTTTCGGCCAAGTGAAAACTCTTCAAATTTCCCCCTCTATGTGGCCGGGAATGGCCATTAAACTCCTCCAAATTGATTGGGGAAACTGAATGGAGACATTAGAGTAGGAAATGGTGGCTATTGATCTCCCTAAGCCATGAATGCCATTAATCCCTCTCTTTCTCTCTCCTCGATTCTTGGAGAAAATGAGATTTCTCTCTCCTAATCACCATTTACAGAAATTGAGTAATAACTCCTGGTATTCATCAGTCTCCTAAGCTAATGGGCTACTCCAATTAGGCCTAGCCCAAGTGGATTAGGTTTGATTAAGTCAAATAGGTCATTTTGACCCAAATTTAGTGTGGAGTTGACTTTGGTCAATTTGACCATTTTGGTTGAACCCAATGGGTCCTTGGTGCTCTAAGGGGATCCCTTAATAGGTTAGGTATGTCATGGTGGGGTTAAAGGGTCAATTTGATGCCCTTATTCCAACCCTATGCTTGTTAACTAGATATTGCTATTTGCAGACCAAGGTACTTTTCCCCTTCAAGCCTAAGGCCAAGTTATCTCTTTAAGTTTCCTAGAGTTTTGTCATGACAAAACCTCTATAGGGGTCTAGTTGTTTGGGGGATATTACAAAGGCGACGACCCGTCCTCTCCCGGCGCTTGCCGGATGGTCTTCGCCTTCTAAGTCTGATGCGGAGGCGGAGGCGGAGTAGGTTCCTGAGAGATCCAAGATGCGAGCGCAGTAGATTTGGACTTTTGGCCCGCCTGCGAGGCTTTAAGGTGAGCCAATATCTATTCCCTCTTAGACAAATTGAGTAGGACCGCGGAGAGCAGCGAGATAGGAAGGAATGAGAAAAAAGCTCATGTATCGGTCTGGGAGGATAATATTTATAGTTGTGGGCGTGGGGCCCACCAAAAGATTCTTACCACGTCATCAAGAGGTTGGTGAACACCAGGGGTTGGACGTTTCTTCGCGAGACTAAGATATCCTCACAAAGAGCGGGGATTGTGTACAACCCCGATGTCCGCCATGTGGAAGGCAAAGACAAAGGAATCAACAAATGAAAAGAAGTCAGAAGGAGGGCGAGCCAGATGGGGCGAGTCGGGCTCTCGCCGGCCATCGGTGAGCGAGCCAAAACTCTTGGCTCGGGAGAATGGTCCTTGTGGGCGACTCACCCACGAAGGGTCTAAGGGTGATTTTACCTGGAAGCCCCGGATGGTCTGCAGTTAGCCCCTCCAAACAGCGGAGTTTGGCTATTGGCAGACCACCCTGGGCTGCGTATAGTGAAACCAAAAGGCAGAATCCCGCAATTGGCAGACCGGACTTAAAAAACTATAAATAGACCTTGAATGGCACCTTGGGGAGGCATTCCAATCTTAGTACTCTGAGCTTCCTTCTCCCTAGGTTACTTTGGTTTAGCTCTCAGGCTCTCGAAGGTGCCAAGTCTCGACTTTGGCTTGGGAGGGGAAGCGCTCAAAGATCTTTCGGGTGTGTGGTGGGACCTCCTCGCTGCGACCAAGGGTATATTCTTAGTTCTGAGTCTCCGGCTGGTTCCTTCCGAGGAATTAGTAAGTGCTAGCTGCCCATCTTCATCGAGGGCTCGAGCTCCACAAAGAAACCAAGTCCTGGTTTCTACAGTGCAGCAAACAGTAAGAGAAATATTGATAATTATAAAAAACTGTATATTGATATTTATTAAGAGTCTTAAGAGTAGTCTTATGCAAAAAGTTTGTAATTTTTGGAGATGTCTTGATAGCTCAAATTGCATACAACTTTAGCATGTTTCATATAACTCATCCTAAGATGTCTAAGACTCCTAATTCCAACCTTAACATTTGAAACCTTGCAAGATTTTTTGGAGATCTCTAGGTGGATCAAATTTGCATGAAACTTTGGCTTTTTCAAATACTTGTATTTTACAAAATTATTTAAGCACAAAAAAAGATAATTATGCAAACACAAGAGGTCATTTTCGAACAACCCAAATAAAGATGATTTAAGTGATATGTAAAAAATGTTCATGTAATGAGTAATATATATATGTCCTAAGATTAAAAACTACCCGGACTAAATGTCTACACCTTAGCCCCGTACTAAGTGATAGATGGGCATGAGGAGCTGCACACATGCCGTAGGTTGGGGTGTTAATCCTATATGCACACACTAAAGAAAGCTCAACCTAGCACTCTTTCCCCTCAGTGCCTCACAAGGCCCCACTGGAACCCTCCTTGGTTAAGGACAAGACATGACTTAGAGGTTAGGTCTCTAATGCATGCAACCCTACGCCACCGCTATTGTGAGATATGAAGTCAAAGGTGAATAATCCTTGGACAACCTATACTTTTAAACTATAGGTTGATTTATAAACTATGGTTTTTGCTTAATGTGAAGAATTATAGAAACATATAAAGCCCATAGTTTTCTACTTTTATGAGATGACGATATGCGATAACTAGCACAAGTACTAATATTCAAATAATACTAGTATGATGAGTTTTGGGTTTAATGTCACGTCATAAGATTGACATTAATATTTCATGTATTCCAAAATAGAGTTTTAAATTATAGATCTAGAATAATGTGATGATTTAGTTTGATTTATTCTTATTATTACAAAGTTGATTCTAGAGTCTATACATATATGAGATACATACAATCAATAGCAAAGCATATCAATACAGCAAATAATGTAAAGATTATTCATATTTTTATCATAAGATTCATAATTCCTAGGTGATAGACATTATAGATTTGAGACATTTCTTGATAGAACATGAATTATGATTTATGATTATAGAGAAATTTTCATAGAATATATGTTAGATCATCATGATATATGTGAATTCTATTCCCTCTAGACTTATGGCAATATGATTTGGTGATTTTCTTTTGAATGATCAAGTTTGATTTGTAAGTCTAGAAAATGATGATCATGCAATCATATCAAAGACAAAGATCACATATATATAGTTTTGAAATTTATAATAAAATTGCATTCAATAATTGAATTTATTGATCTTTCGTTTTACATTATAATATATGATTCATGATACAAAATTCATATATATTCTAATGATTAATACATAAACTATGTGTTGGTTGGAATTTTTTTATTCTATTATAATTTTAAATCACATATTTATAATGAAATTTGAATAACATTGTAGATGTTATACCTATCATAAAAATTTAAGCATAAACTAAGAAGTGATGCTATGATGATGAGTTTGAATGCAATGTTATTATATAAGATTAATGGAGAAAATGTTGCATGTAATATGAGAAGATTTCAAATCAATTTTCTTTAGACCTAGAATGAAATGATTAAACTTTTGATTTGATCTTAATGATACAAGATGATTCTAAGGTCTAAATACATGCAATCAATGGTGACACACATCACACATATAATTCCTAAATCAATATATGAAACAATTATACTAAGGATGCATGTGATGAAAAATCCATAGACACAAAATTTACCTAAACAAGAAAACTGAAATAACTTTTAAATAAAGTTGAATTTGGGCAATTTGACAGCACCAAACAAACTTGAACGGGCAAGCCTGGATCCCCGTTGGATGGAGATTTCTATGTTCTTTCCGAAAACATATTAAATGCAAAAATCGGACGAGTGGATCAAAAGATATGGCTGTTTGAAGTTTTGATCGAAAACTCGCATTTTTGAGGGATTAAACATGCGTTTCATGAATTTTTGTTTTTGATTTTACTAGAAAATATTCTTAATTATAAGGGCTATCATATGCAACAAACAAAATAAAAAATAATCAAAATGTTGTGCATTTTAATTTTTAGCCTAAGCCCTTTAATAAACCATTTAGATCCATTCTTTAAAATAATTTCATTAGTCTTGATAATAATTTTAATATTCAATTTATAAAGATAATTCAAGACATTTATTGGGAAAGGAATTAAAAGGATAAAAACTAAAAAGATGAGAGATAGGTAACTTTTTTTTAAAAACATATGACTTTTTATTCAATTCGATTTATACGTTATAAAGCATTGAATGATAAAGTCATATTTCAAATATTTATAAGGTGACCAAGGGATGTTAGCTTAAAGAAAATAAAATAAAAAGAACATCAAGCATATCATGAAGTAGCATTATATATCATTTTCTATTATTTTCTGCTTCATGCATTTGAAAGATACTAATTGATAAGAGATTTAGGTATCCAAAGTTGACCATGTGTAATGGTTCCTTTGGGTACCCAAAAATAACATGATGATTTTTGGGGAGACAAGGATGAATGGGCCCTTTCAATTAAAGTTGACGTGTCAATTTTCTTTATGGGTCTCCAATCATACCTTAGTTGTTTATCACTAAAATTCATATAATGATTATGTGACATCTTTATATGATGATATTTGTTTGAAAAATAATTCATTGGGGATTTATGTTTATACAAATTATTTTTCAAAACAGATTGATGTTGATTATCATAATGAATTTTATTATATAGATTCTTTGAAAGATTATAAGAGTGATAGTCTTTCTTTAGAAGTGATTGTTGATAGAGTGGGTTACAATATGTGTTAAATGATTGGTTCTTATTTTGATGATTTTCATTTCCACTCTTTCTTATAGACATACTCTTATAATGTGAAGGAAAATATTTTATAGTTTGATTTTCATGAAAAAGAGTTTTTAAATGTGAGTCATGATTGAAAATATATTGAGACTTATAATAATGACTTTTAAGAATTTTGTGAGAAACATAAATCTGTTTGAAACTAAACTTCTTTTTAGTTGATGTGTGAAAATGGTCCTTTTTAGAAATGATTTTGTAAGTTAATTTATCTTTGTTATTCAAAATCTTATGATGAAAGTCATTACTAGAAATCAGAACTTTTTCAACAAAAGATTTTAATTGTCTTAACTTACAAGTTAAAGCATCATTTTCAATTATCAATTTTTCATTATGCTCTTTAGAAACTAAGAGCCCTTTTTCAATATCCTTGAATTTTTCTTTTAATATATTGCAATGAAAACAAGGTTTTGAAATTGTAATAAAAGAGCAAGATAGAGAAGCCACATCATAATTAGATTCTACCTTAACATTAGCTTTTAACCTTTATTTTCTAAACATAATTTATCATTTGTAATTTTCAATTTCTTAATTTTACGTTTAGCAATTTGTAGCCTACGTAATGTGGAAATAGAATTTGTCACAAAGTGAGAAGAATTTGATTTACTTACATTGTTATTAGAAGAGGCAAGATTTGAACTTAAAGTTCCTTTAACATCTTTTTGGCACATCTCTTCCAAAGATAAGATTTCTTCTTCTCTTCCACTTGATGTGCAGTCCATGGTTTCATCCTGAGAGATTCTTTCTTGAATGCTTGTGCTAATTTGAATGTTTTCTAATTATTGTGCAAGCTCCAAACCTATACATGGAAGATCAAACATTTCATCAAGAAATTTCCAAACTTTGTAAGCATTAGTAAAACAATAAATCAATTTGGAACTACCTTTAGATAGAGCGCAAAATAAAGTATTCATAGCCTTCGCATTTAAATGACATTCCTATTTATTTGATTCATCGGTTGGTCATATAATTGCCGTATTCCAAATTTTGATATCATATGTGTTAAAAAAAGATTTCATTAATATTTTTCACCCTTTATAAATTTTGCCATCAAATAATGGTGGTGCCAAAGATTTTTCATTTATATAAAAGTTTTTTCCAACTAGTAGAAGCGAGATCATGAGACGCCATTATTCCCAGTTTTTAAACCGATTTGGAATAACCTCTCTGTGATACCACTTGTTGGATGGATAGGCACCCTTAGAGGGGGGGGGGGGGGGGGGGGGGGTGAATAAGGGAATAAAAATATTTTTATAAAATTAAGCAATTTACTAAATTGTTTTAAAGCAAATGAGAGTGAAATAACAAATTAGGTAAAAGAAGAAAATAATGTAATTTGCAATTTTAGAATTTAGCCAAATGAAGGAAATCAAGTAAACACAAATTGAGACAAGATTGTATTAGATAAAAAAGTGTTTACAAACATTTGATTTCAATATCGCTAGAAATCGGAGGCGTACAAATACAATTACTATTTTCCTTTTCTATACTGACTTGTATCCCCACGAACCGGTGGCTTTCGCCTATCCTTTCCCGGATATGGCCTCAAGCTGATCCTTCCCCGGATATGGCCTCGAGAACCCTTAGATCTAATCACCTAGACCTAGTCGCCAACACATATGGAGAATTCCCCCCAAGTCGCGTAAGGACCTAGTTGCCAACACAAGGCGAATTCTCTATACGGTTATAAAATGTATGGAATGAAAATAATGATAATAATAATTAAAACTACCTATATGAGATCTTCTGAAGTTGGAGATGAAGGATCGTTGCAGTATGAGCGAGGTCAAAGTGATCGTCCTTCAGATGTTGCGTGACGTAGTCCTCCTCCAAAATTCTCCTTAAGCTTTTTATGGGAGATCCATCTTCGGCAGCATAACAGCAATGTAAATTTGGCACTAGTATTCTCTCTAGGATGTGTAGCCAAAATGAGAGAGAAAGATCCATTTTATAAAACTTGGAGTTAGCGCCTGCGGTAGCTCCTAGCACCTACGGTAGCGATCATGCAGAGACGATTACGAAACTGTCGCGGTGTGGCGTTGTGTCACGAGATGGAGCTAGCGCTAGGCAGTAGTGCTAGCGCCTGCGGTAGCACTAACACCTGCGGTGTCGGCTAGCACTGGCGGTAGTGCTCTATTCAGAGAATTTGATTCCAAGCTGCTTTCTACATGTGGAGTATTGCACCTATAGTTCCTACACACTATAAACACACGACAAGCAAGATCAAATACAATATGGGATTTGTTATTCTCAAACAAAGGGATGTGACACACATGTCCAATAGTTTAGGGAAAATGACCATTTTGAATATCGTAGCACGTCACAATAACACCATTGTGGAATAATGATCATACATACTCCGAATTGACTTCTATCAGTTCTGTTATACTCGTATGACCAATACGAGCACAATAACACCATTGTGGAATAGCGACCATACGTAATCTGAAATGAGATCTGTCAGTTCCGTTAGACTCGTATGACCGATACGAGTGCAATGGAACTCGTCCCATTCCAATCCGAGGTCATTTAAGGAAAACGACCATTCTGAGTATCATAGCGCATCACAACAACACCATTTTGGAATAGTGACCATAAATACTCTGAATTGACTTCTGTAAGTTCCGTTAGACTCGTATAGTCAATACGAGCGAAACAAGACTTGTTGCACTTCAATCGGAGGTCGTATCAGAAATGTGTCCATTGTAAGTTTTGTAGGCATCCACGACATTATTTGTAAAATATCAAGCATACGAACTCGGGATCAATCTCAGTCTGTCGCAGTGGACTCCTAATGTCAAAACATGACCAACCAAGTTTGTTGTAACAAATTACGACGTCAGAAAGTCAACCTACAGTCAAATCAAGCTTTATGTCACACCAAAAAGCATGCACGTGTTGGATCGGTCGGCGCCCTTAGAGGGGGGGTGAATAAGGGTTTTCAAAAACTTAAGATTATATTTAGAAAACTTTCAAATATTACAAGATTAATACAATGAGAAATCAAGTAAGACAATAAAGAGAGACAAGCTTTATTAATGATAAATAAGTTTTACAAAACTTGATCTCAATGACGCTAGAGATCGGGGGCGAATAATAAAAAGGCTCTTTTCGTTTTCTATCCCGACTCGCTTCCCCACGAACCGGTGGCCCTAGCCTTATCCTCCCCGGATTCGGCCTCAAGCCGCTCTAGCCAATCCTTCCTCGAATGTGGCCTCGAGCACCCCCTAGAACTAGCCAAGATCTAGTCGCCAACACGAGGCGAATTTCATCCCTAAGTCTACCCTAGACCTAGTCGCCAACACGAGGCGATTTCACTACCGTTTACAATGAAGAAAGAGAAATAAAATAATAAAACCTCCCTTAAGATGAGCTTTTGAAGTCGGAGACGAAGATCTGCTGTAGAATCAGCATTTGTCGAAGCGGACTTCGTCTGGATTCAGCGTGATGGAATTCTCCTTCAGAAATTGGCAGAGCTTCGGCGTGTCATCAAATTTCGGCCAAGAAGAGCCTCTGGAATTCTAGCACTCTCTCTCTGAGGTGTATGCAATAGGTGTTTGAAAACAAGAGGAGAGGGGGTCCTTTTATAGCCCAGGCGCTACCGCCGGCGCTACCGCTACCGCCGGCACTATCCCTGATTAAGAAACATTTTGCGCGGCAGGATCTTCAATCCTCGGCAACCTTGCTTTTATTCCTTCTGTGTTCAGCGCTACCGCCAGCGTTATCCGCTACCGCCAGGCGTTAGCGCCTTCTATAATCAGCTCCTGGAATTGCGCTATTCATCGCTAGCGCCCGGCGCTAGGTGCTACCGCCGGCGCTAGTGAGCCTCTTCGAATTCTGGCCACAATTTTGGGGGCAGTCATCATGAGTACTCCTTGAGTCATATGGACTATGTTAACCTGCACACTTGAACACACAAGATCAAATACACATAGGATTTGTTATTCTCAAACCTAGGAGATGCGGAAGACCATGTTCCAACAAACTCCCCCTTTTGATAATAACAAATCCATTAATGATAAATCAAAGCATTAATAAATAAGCATGATGAAACTCTACTTGTGTGTGTGTGAGAGTGATGACTTAGGATAATTATTTATTTTAGCATTTAGAATTGCTCCCCCTAAATACATGCTCCCCCTAAGTGAGTGCTCCCCTAATATGTAAGCTATCATCTGAATTTGTCATGTTGGGTTTATGATAGCGGGTTATATTTATCATTTTAGTTCTCCCCCTTTGTTATTAGCAAAAGTGGGTAGGGAAACAAAGCACCAAAGAATTTGTAAATAGAAGAAAAGGCATGATCGAGCTTTTTAAGTAAATGATAAGGAGTTTTAGAGTTGTTTTTCATTGAAATAGATCAGAGTTATAAGCATTACAAAATTTTTAGAGTTTTTAGCATAAAAGATTTTTATGTTTGAAGTAACCAATAAAAAGTGTTTCAAGGAAATCTATCACGTGATAAAAGATAGGAATTTTGAAGAATAAGTGATGATGCAAAGAATACAAGATATTAAGTAAGCATGAAAGCGCAAGGTAAAACACTTATATGGTTAAAATGCGGAAGACTTATAGCAATACAAAAACATCAAATAGTAATGATAATCCAAAAAATATGAGTTAAAGTTTACAAAAGATGATGTTTTTGTAAATCATTTTGCAGCTAGATCTTTAAATTTGATAAAAACCAAGCATGAAATAATGTTTATCAAAAAGAAATTACTACAATGCTACTTTAATTCATATTTCCAAAAACATACAAAACATTTTAGAACACATGCTAGGTTATCTAGTGCATTTCATAAATAAAAAGTAATATAGAATTAGCATTAGGATCCAATACTCATGAGAAGAAGTGTTATGGAAGATAATGATGTGCACATAAGTGTATTTTTGAGTAATGTAAACAAATGTTTTGATCAAAAATACAAGATATATGTAAAGTACGAGCACAATAAAACACAAATAGGATTACTTCCACACACTTTAATGCACAATAAGAAGTATAACTACCAAGGTGCTCTGCACACACAATGCTCATCAAGACTTATCAGGGTGCAAAGTAGTGCTTGGGAGATCACATATTTAAATTTAATATTGAAACTAGTGATCCGGTGTACTTAAGAGTAAGTGGTTTTTCTTATTTTTGAAAGAAAGATTTGATTTGCACAAGACACTTTACTATTCTTTCCAAGGTGCTCAACCTCACAATGCTTATTAAGACTTATCAGGAGGTTCAAGTAGTGCTTGGTGGAGTTATCTTTGTCATTTATTTTATAATTTTGTTTTGTACAAAGTTCTCCGAATACACTTGTATTGCAAATCAATAGAATTTATGAAAAACATAACCACTTATCTTAATTTTTAAGAGTGCAAAATAAAGGAGTGTAGGTAAGACACTTGTGCAATTTTAATTCATTGTACAAATACAAAACATACACAAGTAATCTTAGATTAAACCATATGTAGACAATGCCAAAAGTGAGAGATTTAATATCATTATCAAACATAAAACATTTACTCATACTTAGAGGCATGCTAAGCTTGATTCTACACAAACTTTTTAAAATATAATTGGTGCACATAGTAATAGATATATCAATGCATGATAAAGACAATGTTCAAAGTAATTTGAAAAAAATAAATTGTAACATTATAGAAGTTCTAAGTAATAGATTAAATCATGCTTGATTTTGCCAGAAAAAGTTCATACAATTTTTTTGATGGTTTTAAAGTTTTATAATTTTGTATTTAATTTTTGAAAAAGAGACTTTAACCACAAAACAAAAATAAAAAGGCAAAACATATTTTTTGTAATTTCGATTTAATATTTTTGTATTTTGATTTTTCAAAAATAAAATAGAATCAGACGTGCAAAACTAGATAGTACATATAGATCAAAATATTTTTAGAAATTTTTCAAAATTTTAAAATTACAGAAATTTGAACATGGACGCTAGCGCCTGCGGTACCGCTAGCGCGGGAGACAGTGAACGATTTTCTAGGATTTTGGAAATTTTAATTTTGGATCTTGATTAAGTGTCCCAATAGTAGTTCCATGCTGAAGTTCCAGATTTTTAGGAGATGTTTTGGATGGTTAAAAATGAATAAAATTGTATTTGTGAGCATGTTTTAACTTGAAAGATCTAGGACACCTAATTCAAGTCGTAATAGTCGAAATCTTGCATAGGGAAGGGGATTAGTAAATATGTCAGCAAGTTGAGAGTCCGTCCCAATGAAGCTTACTTTTACATTTTCTTTCTTAATGTGATCCCTAATGAAATGATGACGAACATCGATGTGTTTGGATCTAGAATGGTGTACAGGATTATATGTGAGGTCTATTGCACTTTTGTTGTCACATTTAAGATCTATGTTTTTGAGATGAAATCCAAAGTCCTCTAGTGTTTGGCTCATCCATAACGCTTGTGCACAACAACTACCAAGTGCGATATATTCGGCCTCCGTGGTGGAGAGTGCAACCGAAGATTGTTTTCTACTAGACCAGGCAACTAAAGAGGGTCCTAAAAAGTGACATGTACCGCTAGTGCTTTTTCTATCTAGTGAGCACCCGGCGTAGTCCGAATCGGAATAGCCGAGGAGTGTGAAAGAGTCATTATGTGGGTACCATAATCCTAGTTTAGATGACCCTATTAGGTAACAAAAAATACGTTTTACCGCTTTTAAATGAGATTCTTTTGGATCGGCTTGAAAGCGAGGACATAAACATACCGCAAACATTATATCTGGTCTAGATGCACTTAAATAAAGAAAAGAACCTATCATTCCTCTATATAGCGTTTGATCAATAGAAATTCCAGATTCATCTTTTACTAGTTTTAAAGAAGCACTCATAGGAGTAGAAGCTTGTTTAAGATTTTCAAATCCAAATCGTTTAAGCATATCGTGAACATATTTTGATTGACAAATAAAAATACCATCAGTTCTTTGTGATATTTGAAAAACAAGGAAATATGATAGTTCTCCTACAAGACTCATTTCAAATTCATTTTTCATTATTAAGACTACTTCATTACACAACTCTTCATTAGTGGCTCCAAAAATGATGTCATCAACATATATTTGTAGAATAATTAATTCGTTATTTTTATGCTTAATGAAGAGTGTGTTGTCTGCACTTCCCATAACATAACCGTGCTCTAGCAAAAACGATGTAAGACAATCATACCATGCACGGGGCGCTTGTTTTAAACCATAAAGCGCTTTTTCTAATTTGTAAACATGATTTGGAAATTTTTTATTTATGAAACCGGGGGGTTGTTCTACAAAAACTTCTTCTTTAATAAACCCGTTTAAAAAGGCACATTTAACATCCTTTGGAATAATTTTATTCTTTTAAAACTCGCAAATGCCAAAAATATTCGTATAGATTCTAAGCGAGCTACGGGTGCAAAAGTTTCTTCAAAATCTACCCCCTCGATTTGTGAATAGCCTTGAGCAACTAAGCGTGCTTTATTTCTTACAATCCTAGATTCACCATCTAGCTTATTTTTAAAAATCCATTTTACGCCAATAATTGGATGATTAGATGGTCTTTCTACTAAATTCCAAACTTTATTTCTTTCAAATTGTCCTAACTCTTCATTCATTGCCAAAAACCAAAATTTGTCATTTAAAGCGGTGGAAACGTTTTTAGGTTCAATTTCAGACACAAAGCAAATATTTGAAAATGTTTCATGAAGAGAGGACCGAGTTCTTACCCCAGTAGAAGGTTCCCCAATGACTAGCTCCTTTGGATGATTTTTGGAGAAGTTTAGAATGCTTGGAGGTATATATTCATCTTCTTTGGACTTCTCCTCCTCTTCTTTAGACGGTTCTTCTTCGTCGTGCTCCAAGGATGGCAAAGGTTCATCATCGGTACCTGTAGGGAGCTTCTCTGCACATGGAACAAACTCATCCAATCTGGCATTAATTGACTCTTCAACCTTACTTGATCTTTTATTAAATATTCTATATGCTTTACTAGTTGAAGAATAACCAAGAAATATTCCTTCATCGCATTTTTCGTCAAATTTTCCTAAAGAATCTTTTGTATTAAGAATGAAGCATTTACATCCAAATACTTTGAAATACAATACGCTAGGTTTCTTTTGATAGTAGAGTTCATATGGTGTGAGAGTTAATGATGGGCGAAGCATAACTCTATTCATTACATAGCATGTAGTGCTTACGGCTTCTGCCCAAAAATACTTAGGTAATTTATATTCAGATAGCATGGTGCGTGCAAGTTCTTGTATTGTCCTATTTTTCCGTTCTACAACACCGTTTTGTTGAGGTGTGCGTGGAGCGGAGAACTCATGCTTAATACCTAACATGTCACAAAAAATTTAAAATTTTCATTTTCAAATTCTCCTCCATGATCTGAGCGAATGCATTTTATTTTTAAATCTAATTCATTTTGAATGCAAGTACATAATTTTGAAAAATCACAAAACGCATCAGATTTAGAGGAGAGAAATAAAGTCCAGCAATATCTTGAATAGTCATCAATTAGAACGTAAGTGTATAATCTACCACCAAGATTTGCGGTGTTAACGATACCAAAGAGATCCATATGAATTAATTGCAGTGGTTTTGATGTAGAAATTTCGTTTTTGCTTTTAAAAGATGACTTTGTAAATTTGCCCTTTTGGCATGGAGAACATAATGAAGATAAGTTTCCATTCAATTTAGGCAATCCTCTAATTAATTCTCTTTTTGCTAGTTTTAAGATGAGCTTTGTACTAGCGTGGCCTAAGCATCTATGCCATAATTCTAATTCATCATTTTTGGTTATAAAACATTTTATAGAAGATTTAGAAAGTTCATGAAATGAAACTATGTAAACATTATGAATTCTAGGTGCAGTTAGTAACACAACTTTTGATTTAGGATTAACAATTTTGCAAAGGTTTGTGGATGATTCAAATAGTACGTCTAAACCTTTATCACACAGTTGACTTATAGATATTAAGTTATGTTTTAATCCTTTCACATACAGTACATTTGATATAAGAAAAGATGCGTTACCCACTGTACCAACTCCCATGATCCTTCCTTTACCGTTATCGCCAAACGTCACGATCCCTCCTTTCTTCTTTTCTAGGCTAAGGAATTTTGCTTTATTGCCCGTCATGTGCTTGGAGCAGCCCGAGTCCAAGTACCACACGTCTTCTGTTTCCTTAGCCTTCCTGCAAATCTAGAAAGAAGATGAGAGTAAAGATCCAGATACCCAAGAGGTACCACCCATAGAGTAAGTGGATTTATTAGGTACCCAGATTTGTTTTAAAGATCGTTGTTTTATAACCCTGCAAGAGCCAGACGTGTGTCTAAATTTAAGACAATTAGCACACGAAATAAAGGGGGTTGAGACCCTTTTCTGAGTTTCTATGTTGCTCTTGCTGGATGATGTTTGAATATTAGAGAAAACAGGAGATTTTTTAACATTAGAGCTACCGCCGGCGTTAGTAGCTAGCGCCGGGCGGTAGTGTTCACTTTTATATTCGAGTCTGAATTTTCCAGACCCAAAGCATTGATTACCCAGAAGCATATCCAGGGATTTTTGACCAATCCCGAATTTGTTTATGGCTAAATTGAGATTTTGATTTTGTTTTTTAAGAGATGTATTTTCTTGAACAATCATAACACATTTATTTTCAAAACCATTTTTGTTCTTTTCAATTTGTAATATAGAAGTTTTCAATTTTCTCTCTAAGTCCCCTTTTTCTTTTGCAAGGAATTTGTTTTGTGAAAGGGCATTAGAGAGAGAAACTTCAAGTTCTTTTATCTTAAATAAAGAGTGTTCACATTCTTGACATGAAACTTTTCTTTTTTAAGAGAGACTATTTTTTTTGTGAGCTTACGATTTTCTTTTATAATAGATTCATTTTCATGATTTAATAAAACAAATTTATCATAAAGTTCTTCAAAGGTAGGAGGAGATACCTCAGTGTCGCTAAGAACACTGGTGTCGTCATCGTCGCTTTTGCCCATTAAGCACAAGTTTGCTTCCTCCTCGCTACTTGACTCAGAACCGTTTGACTCTTCAGAGGAAGAGTCATCCCAAGTAGCGGCCTTCAGTACTTTCTTCTTCTCTTTTGCTTTTTTTTTGTTCTTTCCGCTCCTTTTGGTATTTTGGGCACTGGCTCCGGATGTGCCCGGTTTTTCTGCAGTGATAGCATTCTGGAGTCGGCCTTTCTTCTTCGTCATCGCTTCTTTTTTCTTTCCTCGATGAAGAGGAAGATCCCTTTCGTCGAGTGTCCTTTTGGAAGAATTTTCTGAATGTGTTCCTTCTTTCTGGATTCCTGATGAACTTTTTGAAGTTCTTCACCAGGAGTCCTTCTTCATCATCATCGTCCTCTTCGGTGCACTCCTTCTTTGATGTTAGCGCCAACGCCTTTTTCTTCGGCACCTTGTTGTATTCGTCATGTTGAATTTGCAGTTATACCTCATGGGTTTTGAGATTCCCAATGAGGTTCTCGATCTGGAGCGTTCTTAAGTTGTGCGACTCCGAGATGGCTGTCACCTTTGGATTGAACCTTAGGCGTAAGGAACGAAGAATTTTCCTCACCAAGTCCCCGTCGGAGTAGGTCTTTCCAAGCGCCTTTGATGCGTTGACAATCTTTGTGAAGCGAGTTTACATGGAGTTGATGTCCTCTTCCGTGTCCATCCTGAATTTCTCGTATTCAGATTCCAGTTGAAACAGCTTTGCATCTTTCACCTGCGATGTACCTTCGTGAGTTACTTCTAATTGATTCCAAATATCATAAGCAGTAGTGCAGGCAAAAATTCTATTAAATTCATTCCTATTTAGGGCACAATATAAGGCGTTCATTGCTTTTGCATTATTTTTACACCTTAATTTGTCGCTATCGTCCCATTTATCTTTAGGTTTTAATAATGTCGCCTCTCCCACTACAGTTGTAGGAGGAGATTATCTGACTTCTACCATATTCCAGAATTCTACATCCATCGTCATAAGAAAACACATCATTCTATTTTTCTAATAGTTAAAAACTGACCCAGTAAAGAGAGGTGGTCGACTAATCCCTTGACCCTCCGAGAAAGCGAGATCATGAGACGCCATTGTTCCCGGTTGTTAAGCCGAATGGAACAAAACCCCTCTGATACCACTTGTTGGATCGGTTGGCGCCCTTAGAGGGGGGGGGGGGGTGAATAAGGGTTTTCAAAAACTTAAGATTATATTTAGAAAACTTTGAAATATTGCAAGATTAATACAATGAGAAATCAAGTAAAACAATAAAGAGAGACAAGCTTTATTAATGATAAATAAGTTTTACAAAACTTGATCTCAATGACGCTAGAGATCGGGGGCGAATAATAAAAAGGCTCTTTTTGTTTTCTATCCCGACTCGCTTCCCCACGAACCGGTGGCCCTAGCCTTATCCTCCCCGGATTCGGCCTCAAGCCGCTCTAGCCAATCCTTCCCCGGATGAGGCCTCGAGCACCCCCTAGAACTAGCCTAGATCTAGTCGCCAACACGAGGCGAATTTCAGCTCTAAGTCTACCCCAGACCTAGTCGCCAACACGAGGTGATTTCACTACCGTTTACAATGAAGAAAGAGAAATAAAATAATAAAACCTCCCTTAAGATGAGCTTCTGAAGTCGGAGATGAAGATCCGCTGTAGAATCAGCGTTTGTCGAAGCGGACTTCGTTTGGATTCAGCGTGATAGAATTCTCCTTCATAAATTGGCAGAGCTTCGGCGTGTCGTCAAATTTCGGCCAAGAAGAGCCTCTGGAATTCTAGCACTCTCTCTCTGAGGTGTATGCAATAGGTGTTTGAAAACAAGAGGAGAGGGGGTCCTTTTATAGCCCAGGCGCTACCGCCGGCGCTACCGCTACCGTCGGCGCTATCCCTGATTAAGAAACATTTTGCGCGGCAGGATCTTCAATCCGCGTCAACCTTGCTTTTATTCCTTCTGTGTTCAGCGCTACCGCCAGCGTTATCCGCTACCGCCAGGCGTTAGCGCCTTCTATAATCAGCTCCTGGAATTGCGCTATTCATCGCTAGCACCCGGCGCTAGGTGCTACCGCTGGCACTAGTGAGCCTCTTCGAATTCTGGCCTCAATTTTGGGAGCAGTCATCATGAGTACTCCTTGAGTCATATGGACTATGTTAACCTACACACTTGAACACACAAGATCAAATACACATAGGATTTATTATTCTCAAACCTAGGAGATGCGGAAGACCATGTTCCAACAGCACACACCCATGATGAGTTAGTGCCCCAACATTGACCATCCACCCGAAGTGTTGGACTCACTTGTACCTTGACCTACATGGGGGAACCACCCTAGGGTTATCTTTGGTCAACCCCCCCCCCCCCCCCCCAAATTCCTTGTTTTTGGAAATTCCCTAAATTTGAGCTCACCCCCCACCACCAAGAGGGCTACCGCTACCCCATTAGAAGTGGCTAGCTGGACTTAGGGTAGTGGAGGGAGGGGGAGGAATTATCTTCCCCCACTCACCCCTCCCTTTAGTCCCACATTAGGAAGAAGGAAGGAAGGTCCCCCTCCCTCCCTATAAAGACAACACCCCCTCCCGCTCTGTACTCACTTACCCCCCAGCCAGCCCCTCCCCTCTGCCCAAGCTCCCTCGCCAGAAAATGCTCCACAAGCCCACCACCACCGGCACCTCCCATGGTCTCCCAGCCCAATACTACCCAAGCACCACCACGCCAGGTCAAAGAACTTCCCCTCCCCCTTACCCACTCCCCCAACGTGGTGCTTGCCGCCCTCATCGTCGGAGCAACGCTAGCACCACCCGAGACATGCTCTAGGCTTGAGTGGTGGCCCGACAGTGTAAGCCTCACCCTAACGCTTGGGGTGGCGTTGGGGGAGCAGTACCCCACTTGGGGACCCCTTCCCCAGTGAGGAGAGGCGGCAGGGCCGTCGGAGGATGCGCCTCTGGCGGAAGCCACAAACTCATCCCTCCCTCTATTTTTCTTGTATCCATATTGTTGCGGTTTCCGACGGCGGTCATTGGCGCCTGGCCGTTGGACCACCACCGAAGATAAGCCCTACCCCCTGGCGACCTGGTCGGGGGTAGTATGAGTCTCTTCAAGGTGGAGGTGCGGCGCATCATTGACCAAGATGGCCCATGCAGGCCGGCCACCCACCCCTTTCTTCTTGGCAAAATCTGGCGGTGGACGGCGGTGTCAGGCCGCCGGACCACCGCTAGATGGTTTGCCGGCCCCCAGAGAGTTGACTGGGGGCGGCACCGGAGGTAGGCGGCTGCTGACCGGCAGTGGCAGAGGCCGGCACCCTCTGCACCGCCGGGGAGCAGCGGGTGCCGTCCAATCTCCATTCTGAGATCGGACGGCGCCGTGATTCTTAAAGCCCGCCCTCCTCCGCATTCACGTCTCCCACAGCGGATCAGGCCCAGATCCGCTGTGGAGGAAGATCACTAGGCGTGTGCGCGGTTAGCCCATCCCGGCCTCAGGATTGGCTAACTCTACCCCCCCCCCCCCCCCCCCCCTCCCCCCGCCATTTTCCCTTACTAATTTTACGAGAAAAATGTAGACTCCTAGGGAAAAATCTTTGAACATGAAAAATGCTCCTTTTTATGAAGGCTAACCCCAGTAATTTTTTGGGAATTTTCTGGTATATTTTTCTACTATTATGGGCCTTTCCATTATTTATTTGAAAGAATTAAATAACCTAGCAGCCTTAGAAAATTCTGGAAAAATTACAGGCTCATGTTTAGGGCCTCTTAAAGATACTAGCAAAGTTTGGAAATTTTATCAAGTGAATTGATAATTTAAACGACCCAATTAAGATTTCTTCGAACATATTAAACCCCCAAAAAGTGCTGGAAAATCTTGGAATAATATGCTAGTCCCTAAAATACTTTTTTGAGTATACTATCACAATATGGGGACATTTGTAGATAAAAGGAGGACTCATCATTTTCACGGAAAAACAACATTCATGATTTATATCATCAAGTTTTCAAAAGTATTGGGAGAAGGAATTGTGACATGCAATCGCGTCATAATCGTAGGACGATTTTATGAATAAATAACAACACGATGAATAAGAGTGAAAACTCAAGCTCGAAGCGATGTGGGGTCTTTATGAAACATTGAGCTGCATTTAAAATGATTCTCGGACATTGGAATTTGTCTCTTTTTGGAGAAGCTAAAGAACACCTAAAAAGTTATAAAGGGCACAAATAAAATCCTTGGTCGGACCATAATTAAGAAAGGCAGAATTGGGAAGAAACTCCTACGAACGGAGGTAGAACAGAACATTCCTCCTAAGAACGGAGATGAGACTGAAGCCTCATGATTCTGGAGTGACGGACTACTAACCTGTTTATTTATTTTATTATAACTTCTTAGACTCTAGTGTCGTACTGGTCCCGTAATTATGACTTTTATTTAGTCTCTTCGATACTCCAGTCTCGTACTGGTCCCGTAATTACTACTTTTATTTTGGCTCTTTGATACTCCAGTCTCCTACTGGTCAGATGTTTACTGCTTTTATTTAGTCTTTTTGATACTCCAGTCTCGTACTGGTCAGATGTTTACTGTTCATTTATTAGTCCTTTGCAGTACTATTCCAGTCACGTGCTGGTCCGGATATTTCGTCCCTTTATTTGCGTCCTTCCTTTCAAGTACTTTAATATTCAGCACTGCAACTCTGCAACTTACTTTGTACCATAATTAACGTACTCAATTACATCAAATTGTTATACATACAGTGCTAACCTAGGTTCTAATCTAACGTGCAACCATTCCTATTTGGTAGAGCCTTATGATGCGCAAATCTAGCACACCGCTATAGGCGGTAGTGAGACTGCGTCACGAAACGGCAGTGTACCGATCGTTCAAGTAATATAAAATGTGGGAGTGAATCCCCAAGTATCGATCTCGAAGGAACACAATAAGGTGGAGTTTACTTTTGAGGAAGGACTTGAGATTGAAGTCCTTAAGTCGGATGGATTGCAGAAAAGGGGGGTTTTGGTTTATGGAAAATAAAAGAAAAACAACTACAACTACTCCTATGCAATGCTTCGCTTGGCGGGATGGAGACTAGGCAGGCCTTGAGCGCACTGCGTCGCAAGGGCGGATGTACGAGTAGGCAAGCGGAATCGAACTTTGCAGGCCTTGAGCGCGCTGCTTCGTTAGGCGAATGGATTACACGGGCCGCTATGCCACGCTTCACTAGGCGGATGGACGAGTATTCTTACGGAATGAGGGTCGCAAGCACCTCGTCGACAAGCACGCCACTAGCAATTGCTAGTGCGACACACGAACATGACGGCGGGATGGAGGATGGAATGGGGCGCTCCTCAAATCACATAAACCGCAAAACCATGGAAAATTACACTAATAATATTAAGGGATTATGGACATCATTCATATAGAAACATACAACCACACACATCAAATAGAATCAACAAAAATAACAAGGAGGAGGTAAGATTACAACCGAAGCACGAAAACTCGTCGGAGATTCACGACCAGAATCTAGGGTTGTCAATCCTCGTCCGGGCTCGGTCTTCAACTATCGTCCGGGGTAGAAGAGGGTTGTCACTACATCCCAATGGACCCGTCTTCTTCGTCAATAGCCTTCAGCCACGATCTTGCCGGAGAACTCCAAAGATATAGTGCAAAATCCGTTGAAATGGAGCTTGGAAGCTTCTGAATGATGGAGGAGGCCGAGAGGATACTCCGGCTCGAGATAGGCGTGAAGAATATGTCTGGAGCACCTCCAGATGGTGGGCGTTGATGGAGCGGCGAAATGGGCAAAACTGGAGCTCTGGGCGCGAGAAAGAAGATCGATCCTTCTAGGGCAGAATCTGCAGCTTATATAGAAAAACAGTCAGAAATTGGTCAGCACTGTCGAACGCACGACCGTGCGTGGACCGTGCGATATTTAACAAACATCCAGGCCAGGAAGATGAAGCTGGCGCGCTCGTGCGTTTTACTCACACACGGGCAAACCCGTCCGTGCGGCAAAACGCACGGGTAAATTCAGAAAAGCTAAAAAACAGAAAGAAACACACGACCGTGCGTTTTACTCACGCATGGGCAATTCAGCCTGTGCGTCAAAACGCACGACTAAACTTAGATCTCCCATTTTCTGCCCAGATGAGAACGCACGACCGCAACTGTCAGTGCGTCAAGGAAACGCACGATCGTGCGTTGCACACAATCATGAATTCTGGGGGGAAACTGGATGATCCGACCACCTGTATACAAGATAAAACAACTGGGAAAACACATCCAGCACTAGATAAACACAGAAAAAGAATGGGGAGCACATTGTGCTTGCCCCCAACAACAAAGCATGCAATTGCACACCACAACGTGCCTAAAAGTGCACTTAGTGTGAGAAGAGTGAACAAGTGAAATATAAGCATTAATGAACTAAAAATGAAGTGCAAGTGCGTGAATACTAGCCCAGATGAGTCCGGAAATGTGTATATAATTGGGACTCATCACACCCCCAGACTTACCTATTTGCACGTCCCGAGCAAACCAATCCTAAGCAAGCGGGAAAAAGAAATAGCTATCTTAAAATTACAAAATGGAGTACCATGCGAAGTCGCATGCTCATGTGCATAGGAAAATAATAGAGAAGGTTTCTAATTATACACATCATTTATAAATTTCTAAAAGAGTAAATAAATATTACTTCTACTCAAAATTGGAGTCACGGTGAATCATCCGGTCACGCATATGGAGAAAGTAAAATAATCGCTGAGACAAGCATTGCCAAAGTTGGGATTCGTATAAACTCCACCGAAATCCATCAGTGTCGGAGACCATAAGCTTGCCCGGTCACATTCTCCCCACGACACTAGATTGGTTTAATGCGCGAGTCGGTAGGACTTTACATTTTTTTTTAATGAGGCTTGGGTTATGGTGAGGTAAACAAAGATAAACACGAAGGCTTGATACACCGAAACCCAAATGAGCTTTATTACAACTCCCCGCACACCAACAACGAATGCAAGTGCACCACACCCCCAGACTTAGACTTTTGCATCATGGGTGTGTGCACCGCCTACTCCCAATCATAAATTTATACAAAGATTTTTCAATTAAGTACTTCTTCTTCTTCTTTTTCTCATTTTTTCTTTTTCTTTTCTTTTCAAAACAATTTCAGCAAGATGAGCAATGAAGTGCATCCACATTTTCACAAAAATATCACAACATCAACACCCCAATCATGAAAACAATAAACAACTAAAGCTCAAATTTGGGTGTGCGACTAGGATTGGCTTTTAAGCTTTGGTGAGATAAAAGTGGGGCTGAATCAAAGAACGGGTAGGCACAACTGGGCTAACGAGGATAGAGCGATAGGAATGGGCACAAAAGCTCAACCGGGCCAAAATGATGGCCTACGTCATTCTCACGCAAAAGAACTATCCTATGCCTATGCTTCAAGAATCGCTTGGGGCAAGTTCTTAGCCACCGAGAAAGATTATCCTTCCTCCCGGCTCGAGCAATACATATCTAACGTTACTTTACACACATCCCTATGCTACCTTTTGATTAACACCAGATTCACCATTTGAGTAGAATAAACAATATTTACACTAAAAGAAATGCATAATACTAAAAGTATAAAACGAAATCTAATCTACACTGTTGGATCTTACGGCGCCCTTAGAGGGGGGGGGGGGGGGTGGGGTGAATAAGGAAATAAAAATCTTTTTGGAATTTTATGGAAATACTAAATTGTTTAAAGTAATATTAGAACACAAAATAACAATTTAGCTAAAGGAAGAAAAATGTCTTAATTTGCAAGTTTATGATTTAGAAACAAGTGCTAAATTGTTATATGCTGAAATAGATTAAGATAAACAATTTAGACAAAGTGATTTGAATTGAAAGCTTTGTAACCAATATTTTAGAGATTACGCCAAATGTGAGAAATCAAGTAAACACAAATAGAGACATGATTATATTATAGGAAAAGGTGTTTACAAAAGTTGATTTAAATATCGCTAGAAATCAGAGGCGTACATATGCAAATAATTTTTCCTTTTCTATACCGACTCGTATCCCCACAAACCGGTTGGCTTTAGCCTATCCTTCCCCGGATATGGCCTCAAGCCGCTCTAGCCAATCCTTCCCCGGATATGGCCTCGAGCACCCCCTAGATCTAATCACCTAGACCTAGTCGCCAACACAAGGCAAATTTCCCCCTAAGTCCTACCCAGACCTAGTCGCCAACACAAGGCGAATTAACTAAACGATTACAAAGAAAGTATGGAATGGAAATAATGAAAAATAATAATAAAACTCCCTATATGAGATCTCTGGAGTTGAGGATGAAGGATTGATGTAGTATAAGCGAGGTCGAAGCGATCGTCCTTCGGATGTAGCGTGACGTAGTCCTCCTCCAAAAGTCTCCTTAAGCTTTTTGTGGGAGATCCATCTTCGGCAGCATAACAGCACTGGAATTGTGGCACAAGCAACCTCTCTGGGATGGATATGAAAATGATCGAAGTTGGCTTCAATTTATAAACCTTGGAGCTAGCGCCTGCGGTAGTACTTAGCGCCTGCGGTAGCATTCGTGTAGAGCGGTTGCGAAACCGTTGGCGGCGTATCTCTCTGCACGAACTTGAGATAGCGCTTGCGGTAGTGATAGCGCTGGCGGTAGCGGTTGTGTTGAGCGGTTGCGGAACCGTCGGAGGTGTGGCGCTGTGCACGAACTTGAGATAGCGCCAGGCGGTAGCGCTATTGAACCGCTGAGATGAGGCTAACCGCTGAGACGGAAGCTGAGATGAAACCGCTGAGATGGAACCAAGCTATCGCTAGCGCCTGGCGTTAGCGATAGCGCTGGCGTTTGTGTTGGCGTTAGTGATAACACTGGCGTTAGTGCTGCTCCTTTCAAAAGATTGTTTCAAGCTGCTTTATACCTGTGGAGTATTGCACCTATAGTTCCTGCACACTATAAACACACTACAAGCAATATCAAATACAATATGGGATTTGTTATTCTCAAACAAAGGGATGTGACACACATGTCCAACAATCTCCCGCTTTTGATAATAACAAATCTTCTAAGCAAGAAATCAACAATAGTGTTTATAGATAAGATAAGAAAGATAAAAGTACAACTATAGTAAATGATATGCATGATAATGTGCATACTCCCCCTATCTTAATGCTCCACCTACATAAATGCAATTTATGTTTTACTCCCCCTAAATGATAAATTACATGAATTATTCTCCCCTTAATCTGCTATATTACTCCTATATAGATTTCTTCAATTAATCTCCCCCTTTTGGTATTATCAAAAGAAGGTGGGGTGAGGGTAGTAAGGAGGCATTTCTTATAAATGATAAAGCATGATCGAGCTTTTGTAATATAGATAATGATAAAGATTTTAAGCATAGTATATATAAGAGATTTCAAAATAAAAAGATAAGAGTTGTAAGCAAGCGGAAGATTATAAGAAACATCTTTTTGTAAGCATGAAAAGCATAAGTAAAAATATGAGTTTTGGTTCAAAATTGAAAGATGTTTTAATCTTCTTGAAATCTCAAAGTTTTTCATAAAGATACCAAGCATGAAATGAACATATCAAAGAGAGATTATACTACAATGTTACTTAATTTCAAGTTTAAGAGATACCAAAACATTGTAGAGATCATGCTAGGTTATCTAGTGCATTTCTTATATAAAGAGTAGTATAGATAAAGCATTAGAATCCAATACTCATGAGAAGAAGTGTTATGAAAGATAATGATGTGCACATAAGTGTATTTTGGGCAATGTTAACAATGGATTTAAATCATCAAAATACAAGACATATGTAAAGTAAAGTGCACAATAAAACACAAGTAAATTATTTTCACACACTTTTAATGCGCATAATTTTTAACAAAGTGGTGTAATAACCAAGTTTTGCACAAGACACTTTACTATTCTTTCCAAGGTGCTCAACCTCACAATGCTTATGAAGACTTATCAGGAGGTTCAAGTAGTGCTTGGTGGAGTTATATTTGTCTACATATATAATTTTTTGTTCACATTTGTGAGACAACATTCTCCGAATACACTTGTTTTGCAAACCCAATTTTTAACTTAACCACTTTTCTAAATTTCATAAGTGCAATTCAAATGTAGTGTATGCAATAAACTTATGCAAGTTTTAATTCATTGTACAAATACAATACACAAGCAAGCATTTTTAGATTTTAAACACACATGTTGATTACCAAAAATAAGTGAGTGAAAGGTATCATTATCAATCATAATACATTTACTCATACTTAGAGGCATGCTAAGCTTGGTTCTACACATTTTTCAATACAATTGATGCACTTTAAATAGATATATCAAAGCATGCTAAACAAAACAATGTTCATAGTAATTTCAAGGAATAAATTTTAACATTGTAAATAATTCTAAATAATAGAATTCATACATGCTTGATATTGGCAATAAAGATCATACTGTTTTTTTTTGTTTTATCATATTTAAATCAATTAAAAACAGAAAATCACAAAAAACATATTTTTGTATTTTTGAATTTTGAATTTTTATAGTTGATTTTTGATAATATGAATAAAAAAAATAACAAAAACATATTTTTGTATTTTTGAATTTTGAACTTTTGTAGTAGATTTTTCATAATATGAATAAACACACAAATAACAAAAAAATATTTTTGTATTTTTGAATTTTGAACTTTTGTAGTTGATTTTTCATAATATAAATAAAACAAAAATAACAAAAGTCTGAAACACAACAAATAAGTAGAACATATGAACTAACATACTTTTATAGATTTTTAGAAATTTTAAAAATCAGAAAAATCAAACACTCACGCTAGCGCCGGCGCTAGTGATAGCGCGACAAACAGTACGTGATTTTTTGAGAATTTAAAATTTTTGATTATTGATATTGATTAAGTGTCCTTAAAGTAGTTCCATGCCGAAATTTCAGAATTTTTGGAGATCTCTAGGTGGATCAAATTTGCATGAAACTTTGGCTTTTCAAATTCTTGTGTTTTACAAAACCATTTAAACATGAAGATATAAACTATGAAGACAGAAGAGGACAATTTTTATTAAACAACTCAAAATATGCATGATTTAAGTGATAAGTAAATAAAATGATCATGCAAAGAGTAATATAAGTACGTCCTAAGATTAAAGACTACCCCGACTAAATGTCTACACCCTAGCCCCGTACTAAGTGACGGATGGGCATGAGGAGCTGCACACATGCCGTAGGTTGGGGTGTTAATCCCATTTGCACACACTAGAGAACGCTCAACCTAGCACTCTTTCCCCCCAGTGCCTCGCAAGGCCCCACTGGAACCCTCCCCGGTTAAGGACAAGACATGACTTAGAGGTTAGGTCTCTAATGTATACAACCCTACGCCCCCGCTATTGTGAGATATGAAGTCAAAGGTGAAATAATCTTTTGGACAACCTATGCTTTTAAATCTAAGGGTTGGTATATAAACTATGGGTTTTGTTTAATGTGATGAGTTATAAAGCCGCATAGTTTTTCAACTTTTATGAGATGACGATATGTGATAACTAGCACAATTACTAATATTCAATAAGTGACAATGCTAGTATGATGAGTTTTGGGTTTAATAAGATTTATATTGAAATTGCATGTATTCCAAAATAGAATTTCAAATTATAGATCTAGAATAGAGTGATGATTAAGTTTGATGTATATCTTCATTGCAAAGTTGATTCTAGAGTCTACAAATATGAGAGATACATGCAATCACTAGAAAAGCAAATCAATACATCAAATAATGTAAAGAAAACATTATTCATAATTTTTATCATAAGATTCATAATTCCTATTGTCGATTTGAGATATGTCTTGATAGAACATGAATTATGATTTATGATTAAAGAGAATTTTTGCATAGAATATATGCTAGATCATCATGATGTGTGTAAATTCTAATTCTTCTAGACTTATGATAATATGAATTGGTGATTTTCTTTTGAATGAGCATGTTTGAATTGTAAGCCTAGAAAATGATGATCAAGCTATCATATCAAAGACAAAGATCACAAATATATTGTTTTGAAATAAAATGCCATTCAATAATTGAATTTATTGATCTTTGGTTTTGCATGATAATATATGATTCATGAAACATATACTAATGATCAAACCATAAACTATGCGTTTGTTGGAATTTTTAGTGTTCTATTATAATTTCAAATCACATAGTTATTATCAAATTTAAATAACATTGTACATGTTATACCTAGCATAAATATATAAGTGTTTGCCCAGAAAGCCCGCGACCTCTTCTTGCAGGCCAAAGCTTTTTTTTTTGTCTGAGCGGTCTCAACATATGGTGATCGCGCAGACCGCCAAGTCTCTTCTCAGCCGCAGTTTTCCAAGTCCTAAGCGGTCAAGGCAGTGCGAGATCGACAGCCTGAGCGGGCTCCTCCTTTTCTTCCTTTTTTGCTATTTGCACCCCTCATCTCTGCCCCGGCTCTCCTGTCCCCCGGGCAGCCCGTAGTTCTTAGTTCTGCCCATTTGGGCAGCCTCCTCGTCTATAAATAGAGGGGTAGGGGTACCCAGAAATGGGACTTGACTCGGAGGCTCCAGCTTACAACCTGTGTAAGAGGTCTCATTTTTTCGTGATCGCCATTTTACGATCGTTTTCCCTTCTTTCCAGCATCTTCTGTCTTAGTAACCTGCACTTCGCAGTTTTCTCCCGTCCCCTTTAGTGTGAATTTTGGAGGTACCATTTTTGGCACCAACAGAACGAACACGCGACCTTCAGATTCGAAGTGTCAGGTGAATTTTAGACTTTCAAGATGGCTGATCGCCGTAGAGGTCGTCCCCTGCGATCTCCTAGCGTTCCCCCTTCCGATCACAACCCGTTGGAAGCGCTTGAGCGCCGTTTCGAGCTTCGTGTTGAGCAAGCTCTCCGCGAGGCCGCCCGAGCTAGGCAGGAGATCGCGCGGTCTCAGCAAGAGGCCGCTCGAGATCGGCAAGAAGTTGTCCGGACTCAGCAGGAGTCCGCAAAGCAGATCGAGGCTATGAACCAGGTTCTAGCCGCGATCTCCCAGAAAATCCTTCCTCAAGCCTCTCAGATCGCTACTCCTGACCGAGTAGCAAGCGGTCACCCTAGCGATCATCCCGTCTTCCAGCCCGCAGCTCCTCAGCGATCTCAGCATGAGGAGTTCACCGCTCGTCATAATTCTTTCCGAGCCGCAGCCCAGGGGACTCCGGCTCAGGCCCTGAACTTTGAAGAAGGGTTTGCTTACCCTCAAGCTCCTCCTGCTTCCTTTTTCCCTCCTCTGGGTCCTTCTGAGTTAGGGGAGCCCTCCCCCTTTACCGATGAAATTCGTCGGGATCCTATTCCTCATGGGTTCAGAGAACCTCGACTCCCTGTGTATACGGGAGAGACTGATCCCATGTGTCATCTTCAAGCCTTCGAGTCCGCTGTGGCTCTCAGGAACATTTCAGATGGAGTGAGGTGCAAGCTGATGGTCACCTCCTTCGATGGGTCAGCCATGGAATGGTTCTATAAGCTGCCTTGTCAGTCTATCTCAAGCTTTGCTGCCCTAAGGCAAGAGCTCCTCCAGAGGTTCGCCACTGCAAAGAAAAGGAAGAGTGGTCCTGCGACCCTCTTCAAGATCAGGCAAGGAGACAACGAAACTGCAGTGCATTTCGTTGACCGTTTTTAGAAAGAGATCCTGGGGGTCAGAGACATGGATCCCGAGCTCTATATGGTGGCTTTGATCAGCAGCCCGCAGGAGGGTCCTCTGAAGTTCAAAGTCACAACCAAAGATCCTAGCTCCTATCAGGAGCTGATCAGCATTGCCAATCGCTATATAGAAGGGGAGATCAACAACCCCAACTATGTGAGCAATCTGACCAACAGAGCCACTCAGAAAGGCTCTGCGGGATTCTATCCTGCTCCATCTTCCTCGAAAACTAAACAAGAGCTTCCGCCTCCAGCTCTAAGAGGTAAGAATTACCGCAACAACCGCTTCAACCGAGGTAATCAATTTTTCCCACCTCAAAATTCATTTCTTCAAACTCCTGCTACTCCTGCTCCGCAAGTCACCCCCATCCACCAGATCCAGTATACTCAACCTACTCTTCGACCCATTCCTTCACTTTATAATGAATCCCAAGAGTCCTTCACGGACTTTGGTGTTTCTATGAATGAAGTGCTGCAAGTTCTTCAGAAACAACCCTTTTTTAAGAGGCCAGCTCCGCTGAATTCTGATCCGAAAACCAGAAACCCAACCCTCTACTGTGAGTATCACAGAGATAGGGGGCATTTGACAGAAGATTGTAGAGCTCTCCGCCTATTTTTAGAGAAACTATTAAAGGAGGGAAAGCTCCGCGATCTCATTCAAAAGAATGACTCTGCCAAAGCTTCAACTTCCAAGGACAAGGAGGTAGCAGAAGTTCACTGGGAGTGCGAGGAAGTAGATGATGTTGGCCATCTGGGCAACATCAGTTTTCCCAGCGAATGTGTAGACGCTAATGATGAGGGTGCCTTGGGCAAACTTTTCTGCATCCATGGGGGTGCAGGCCCGGAGTCCTCAAGAAAGGCAAGTCTGAAGAGAGTTTATCAATCAGAGGTTGCCGCTACTTCTTCGGCTCCGATTCGAGGGACGGTCACTTTTGGAGATGAAGATCTTCCTCAGACCGCGAATCCCTTTGATGATGCAGTCGTCATCAAAGCTGTGATCGAAAACTATACGGTGGAAAAAATTCTAATAGATACGGGGAGCTCAGTCAATGTGCTTTTCAAGCCTGCCTTTGAGGCGTTAAAGACAGGTAAACCCCTCCTATCAACTGAAGGACCTCTTTATGGTTTTTCAGGAGAGAAGAAAGAAGTCGAAGGGCTTGTCACCCTCTCCGTGATCCTTGGAGGTATAGTAAGGCTGGTCAAATTTATAGTCGTTGATGCTCCCAGTAGCTACAACGCAATTTTCGGGAGACCCTTTCTGAACGGGTATCAAGCCATTGTCTCCACTTATCATCAAGCGGTGAAGTTCGCCTTGAATGGCAAACAACATCGAATCAGGAGCGACCCCAGGAAAGCTAGAGAATGCTATGTAAAGACGGTCAACATGATCGTGTCTTCTCCACCCCAGGAAGTTATGATGACTGAATCCATTGAAGTTCCTGAACAAATTCAAGTTGCAGAAGAAATGGAGGATGTGAGAGATGGAGTCCGCTTGGAACCTGCCCAAGCAACTCAAAATGTTCAGATCAGCGAGGAAGATGAGAGCAAGAGCCTCTCCATCAATGCTGAATTATCTGAAGCCGACAAGAGTCAGCTCATCTCTTGTCTCCTGCAAAATTTAGACATCTTCGCTTGGTCGGCAGACGACATGCCTGGAGTGAATCCGGATGTTGCTTGCCATCACCTCAACATTAGTCCAAACGTCATTCCGGTCCAGCAGAAGAAGAGAACTGTTGCAACTACTCTGGCTCAACCTATTCGTGAAGAGGTAGAGAAGCTTCTGAAGGCAAAGTTCATTCAACCAATCCAATATCCGGAGTGGGTGTCAAACGTTGTAATGGTAACCAAGTCGGGTGGAAAGTGGAGGATGTGTGTCGATTTTACCAAACTCAATAAAGCTTGCCCCAAGGATTGCTATCCCTTGCCTCAGATAGATTCTTTAGTGGATTCTGCGGGAGGTTATTCTTTTATGAGTTTTTTAGATGCTTTTTCAGGTTATCACCAAATCAGGATGCATAAACCGGATATACCGCATACTTCGTTTATCACAAATGATGGTTGCTTCTGTTATCTCGTGATGCCTTTCGGGTTGAAAAATGCTGGAGCAACTTACCAAAAAATGATGGATACAGTTTTCAAAAGTCAGAAGGCAAGGAACCTTGAGGTGTATGTCGATGACCTCTTGGTGAAAAGCAAATCCTTCTCCTCTCATCTCGAAGATCTCTCGGAAACTTTTGCAACCTTACGAACCTTCAATATGAGGTTGAATCCATTGAAGTGCGTTTTCGGAGCAAACAAAGGTAAATTTTTGGGTCATCTCCTCACTCCAGAAGGGTTAGAACCCAATCCAGACAAGGTAAAAGCTATTTTGGAAATGCCACCTCCCAAAACCCCAAAAGAAGTTCAACAGTTGGGAGGGAGAATGGCAGGCTTGAGTCGATTCATCTCCCGGTCAGGGGATAAAAGTGCACCTTTCTTTAAGACCCTCCGGGGAGGGGCCAAGTTTGAATGGACTCAAGAGTGTGATGATGCTTTCAGTCAGCTTAAAAAGCAGTTGACGTCAATTCCTCTACTCCAAAGCCCGCGAGAAGGGGAAGATCTTTTCCTGTATTTGGGAGTTGGCGCCGATGCTATAAGCTCTGTTTTGGTCCGAGAAGAGAAAAAGAAACAATTTCCAGTTTACTAAGTAAGCCGAATTTTGAAGAATGCAGAGACTCGATATCCAATCCTAGAGAAGCTAGCCTTAATGCTCGTAATTTCAGCAAGAAGACTAAGACCGTATTTTCAAGCTCATTCGATTTTAGTCGTCACTGACCTTCCATTGAAAAGTGTCTTGGAAAAACCAGAACATTCAGGGAGGTTGGCAAAGTGGGCAATAGAGCTTAGTGAATTTGATATATCCTATGTTCCAAGGGTAGCAATCAAAGCTCAAGTTTTAGCAGACTTCATGGTGGATGCCAAAGAAGCTAAGTCTCAGAAGAAGGTCGGAGCACCCCTTGCCTGGAAAATCTTCGTTGATGGAGCCTCCGGGAAAAATTCTTCCGGAGCCGGAATTGTCTTAATCAATCCAAACGGAGTAAGATTGGATCAGGCCCTGAAGTTCTACTTTCAAGTAACAAATAATCAGGCAGAATATGAAGCCTTATTAGCCAGCCTTAAGTTTGCAAGAGAGCTGGGAATTGATGATGTCAAAGTCTTCACAGATTCTTTGGTGATGGCTTCTCAAGTAAATGGAGCTTTCGAAACTAGAGATAGCATTCTAAAGCGGTATCTAACTCTGGTAAAAATCGAGGTAGGAAAATTCAAAAGTTTTGCTATCGAGCATATACCAAGAGGTGAGAACGTGGAAGCAGACGAGTTGGCAAAATTTGGGCTTCTCTCAGGAGGAACAACTTCGGAGTTGTTTCGCCCGGCGATTGAAGAAGGAGAGGTCATGGAGATTGATCAACATCCGTCTTGGATGGATCCATTTGTTCTTTATCTTTCAACTGGAGAGCTCCATTCTTCAATAAAAGATAGAAAAAGGTTTAAGCGGAAAGCAGCTAACTATTATCTTGTTGCAGGAGTACTTTATAGGAGGACTTTCCTATCACCATTAGCACGGTGTGTTTCGGAAGGAGAGACTCCAGCGATCCTTCAGGAGGTCCATTCTGGAGAATGTGGAAGTCACTCTGGAGCTAGAACTTTGGAGAAAAGAATTCTGAGGCAAGGCTATTTTTGGCCCCAGATAAGGAAGGATGCGGAAAAGTTTGCTAAGAAATGTGTAAAGTGCCAGAAGTTTGCTCCTCTCCAAAATCAGTCGGCTCAACAACTCAAGTCAATAGCAACTCCATGGCCATTTGCAGTTTGGGGAATGGATTTGATTGGACCTTTCCCTATGGCGAGTGGACAACGACGATATATTATAGTCATGATTGACTATTTCAGCAAATGGATAGAAGCAAGAGCATTAGCCAAAATTACCACTCAAGCCGTGAAAAATTTTATTTGGGGAGAGATAGTGTGTCGACATGGGATTCCAATGGCAATCATCACAGATAATGGTTCTCAGTTCAATAATTCAACTCTTATTGATTTCTGTAAGCAAATTGGCATCGAACTACGTTTCGCTTCCGTACATCACCCTAGAAGCAATGGGCAGGTAGAGGCCGCCAACAAACTCATCATAAATCTCTTGAAAAAGAAGGTAGAAAATGTTAGGGGCAACTGGGCAGAACAACTACCTTCCGTCTTATGGGCCTTGAGGACAACTCCAAGTTCGGCTACTGGAGAAACTCCGTTCAAACTGTCACACGGTTCCGAAGCACTTATTCCGGTGGAATTTGAAGTGAAAAGCCCAAGAGTGTTATTGGCACAACAAAATCAAATTGATTGGATGGAAGGAAATGATGAAGAGCTAAAATGCAGCCTTGATTTAATTGAAGAATTGAGAGATACAGCAATCATCAGACAAGAAGAGTTGAAAAGAAGGATGGCGAGGCTGTTCAATAAAAACGTAAGAACCAAAGAATTCGCTGTTGGAGATCTAGTCTTGAAGAAGGTAGATGCAGCAGCAAGAGCCGGTTCAGTTGGAAAGCTTAACCCAAACTGGGCAGGGCCGTTCATGGTAAAGAATGTGCTTAAAAATGGTGCTTACCATCTCCAAACTTATGAAGGAACAGAGGTGCCTCATTCATGGAGCGGAGATGATCTCAAGCTTTTCTTCTCTTAAGATGTTCGTATCTGACTCATTCATTCCTTTTTCCTCACTTTTTCTCCTCTCAAAACATCACGCAGGTATTATCAAAGCATTCGAAATACGGGTGATGGGTGACGAGTCTTAAAAATAAAGTTGATTTTTTGAAAAACAAGCCAAAAAACCTGTCAAGTGAGACATCGACGGATCCTACTATCTTCCCCCTCGACTTGTTAGCTCGGCGTGTAATTCTGCCAGGACCACAGATGTCGGGGAGATTTCGAAACTGTGTAGCAGTAGCTCGCCAAGCTCGAACGGTGGAAGTTTAGGATACCGGGTCCTTGCTGACATCTGGCACACCTCAACATTTTAAGGGGGTCTAGGTGGCTGGCTCAGCTCTGTCATGCATTAAGAAGGACATTGTTACGATCTAAATGATCCTTCAGGGAAAGCAATGTCGGTATAGCCTCCGCGGCATGACCACACCTGCCCTACCGATCATTTTGATCTGTAACTTTCGAATACTCGTTGAAGCATGGTTATGTAAGGGTCGGTGCAGCTGAACTTTCTAGTTCAGATTTCTTTTTGGGAGATCGGGCGGTCTCCTTTGAAGCACTCGCTTTCGTTAATATTTTCGGCATCTTTTTTCCTCTTCTTGAACTAACATCCTCCTTCTTCCCAGGAGAGTTTGCTTTTGGCGGAAGAGCTTTTATAAAATCAAGAATAGTCATCTCCGTAAGAGACCGCGCCTACCTAATTTTCAGAGACCGCTTGGAACTTGGTATTTCTCAATGTCTTGAAATCTGAAGATCTCAGCCAGTATTTATAGACCGAGCTGCATTTATGACGGTCGCGGTCTCAGCGGTCAAAGCTTACATTTTTGAAGTTTTTGGAGCAACTTAAAAATGTGCGGGGATTATGTTTGCCCAGAAAGCCCGCGACCTCTTCTTGCAGGCCAAAGCTTTTTTTGTCTGAGCGGTCTCAACATATGGTGATCGCGCAGACCGCCAAGTCTCTTCTCAGCCGCTGTTTTCCAAGTCCTAAGCGGTCAAGGCAGTGCGAGATCGACAGCCTGAGCGGTCTCCTCCTTTTCTTCCTTTTTTGCTATTTGCACCCCTTATCTCTGCCCCGGCTCTCCTGTACCCCGGGCAGCCCGTAGTTCTTAGTTCTGCCCGTCTGGGCAGCCCCCTCGTCTATAAATAGAGGGGTAGGGGTACCCAGAAAGAGGACTTGATTCGGAGGCTCCAGCTTACAACCTGTGTAAGCGGTCTCATTTTTTCGTGATCGCCATTTTACGATCGCCTTCTCTTTTTTCCAGCATCTTCTGTCTTAGTAACCTGCACTTCGCAGTTTTCTCCCGTCCCCTTTAGTGTGAATTTTGGAGGTACCATTTTTGGCACCAACAATAAGCATAGACCAAAAAGTGATGCTAGGATGATGAGTTTGAATGTAATGTTATTACATAGGATTAATGGAGATAATGTTGCATGTAATATGAGAAGTTTTCAAATTAATTTTCTTTAGACCTAGAATGAAATGATTAATCTTTTGATTTGATCTTAATGATATAAGATGATTATAGGGTCTAAATTACATGCAAACATTGGTGACACACATCACACACATAATATCTCAATTAATATATGAAATAATTATACTAAGGATAGCATGTGATGAAAGATCCATAAACACAGAAATTTCCAAATCAAGCAAACTAAGATAGCTTTTAAAACGGAGTTAAAATAGGGCAAGTTGACAGCACCAAAAGAACTCAAATGAGCAAGCCTAGTTTGCCGTTGGATGGAGATTTTTGTGCTCTTTCCGAAAATATATTAAATGCGAAAATCGGATGAGCGGATCAAAAGATATGGCTTTTGAAGTTTTGATCTAAAACTTGCATTTTTGAAAAAAAAAACACGCGTTTTGTGAATGTTTGTTTTCGATTTTATTTGATAATATTTTCCATTATAAGGGCTATCAAATGCAACAAATAGAAAAATAATCAAAACGTTGCGCATTTTAATTTTTAGCTTAAGCCCTTTAATAAACCATTTAAATCCATATTTTTTTTAAAAATAATTTCATTAGTCTTGAAAATAATTTTATATTCAAATGATAATGTTAATTCAAGACATTGATGGGCAAAGGATTTAAAAGGATATATTTAAACAATTTAAGATGAGAGATAGATCACTTTGAAAAATATATGACTTAATGTTCAATTTTAATTCAAATTTGATTTGATAAACATTAGGCTTAATATATGAAAGTCATATTTCACGATATATAAAGTGATCATAGCATGTTTGTTTAAATAAAATATAAAATAAACAAAAGAAAAGAGACAATAAGCATATCATGAAGTAGAGTATTGATATTTCATTTTTAATTGTTTCTACTTCATGCAAATGATTGGATACTAATTAATAAGAGATTTAGGTATCCAAAGGGGACCATGTGGGATGGTTCCTTTGGGTACCCAAATACATCATGATGGCTTTTGGGAAGATAGTGATGAATGGGCCTTTACAAGTGGAGTTAGTGTTTCATTTTAAATTTTGGGCCTCCATTCATACTTTTGTTGTTTTTCTTTTAAAACCATATTATGATTATTTGACATCTTTTTGGAATGATAGTTGTTTGAAAAATAATTCATTTGGGATTTATGTTTATTCAAATTATTTTTCAAAATAGATTGATGTTGATAATCATAATGAATTTTATTATAACGATTCTTTGAAAGTTTATAAGAGTGATTGTCTTTCTTTAGAAGTGATTGTTGAAAGAGTGAGTTACAATATGTTTTAAAAGATTGATTATTATTTTGATGATTTTCATTTCTACTCTTTCTTATAGACATACTCTTATAATATGAAGGATAGTATTTTGTACTTTGATTTTCATGAAAAGGAGTTTTTAAATTTGAGTCATGATTGAAAATATATTGAGATTTATAATAATGACTCTTAAGAATTTTGTGAGGGTCATAATTCTTTTTGAAACTAAACTCCTTTTGAGTTGATGTATGAAAATGATCCTTTTTAGAAATGATTTTGTAAGTTAATTTATCCTTGTTATTCAAAATCTTATGATGAAATTCATTACATGACATTTGAAATTTTTCAACAAAAGATTTTAATTGTATTAACTTACAAGATAAAACATCATTTTCAATTAACAAATTTTCATTATGCCTTTTAGAAATTAAGAGCCCTTTTTCAATTTCCTTGAATTTTTCTTTTAATAAATTGCAATTAAGACAAGGAATAGGAATTTTAACTAAAGAGCGTGAAAGAGAATTTATCACATCAATATTTGATTCTACATTATCGTTTGCTTTTAAAGATTTATTTTCTAAACGTAATTTGGAATTAGCAATTTTTAACTTTAAAATTTTACGTTTAGCAATTTTATGCATGCGAGAAGTAGAAATAGAATTTGTTACAAAAAGAGAAGATTTAGATTTTCTTACCTTGCTATAGTTTCCGTCTTCTCTTTTGCTTGATGTGTTGCCAACAAATGAGTCCAGCATTGTGACGTTGTATTTTTCTTCCTCCAAGCATGAGTCCTCATCGATTTCTTCTCTTGGATCCATAAGGAATTCCTCGTCGATTTCACTCTTAGATTTATCATCCTCCAAGAGTGAGTCCTTGTCGATTTCTTCTCTTGGATCCATAAGGAATTCCTCTTGTTCATCATCTGTGCAAGGAAGACTATAAGTATTCTGAATAAATTTCCAAACTTTATAAGCAGTAGGAAATGTATAAATAAGTTTGAAAATATTTTGATCTAATGCACAATATCGACTATTCATTGATTTGGCATTTAAAAACATTTCATTTTTTATTAAGAATACTTGGGGGCATTTTAATTGTAATATTCCATACTTCAATATCCAAAGATTTAAGAAATTTTTCCATAAGAAATTTCCACCCATTATAATTTTTGCCTTCAAATAAAGGTGGTGTTATGGATTTTTCATTTATAAGAAAGTTTTCCCCATTAATAGAAGCGAGATCATGAGACGCCATTATTCCTGGTTTTTAAACCGTTTGGAACAACCTAGCTCTGATACCACTTGTTGGATCTTACGGCGCCCATAGAGGGGGGGGGGGGGGGGTGAATAAGGGAATAAAAATCTTTTTGGAATTTTATGGAAATTACTAAATTGTTTAAAGTAATATTAGAACACAAAATAACAATTTAGCTAAAGGAAGAAAAATGTCATAATTTGCAAGTTTAGGATTTAGAAACAAGTGCTAAATTATTATATGATGAAATAGATTAAGATAAACAATTTAGACAAAGTGATTTGAATTGAAAGCTTTGTAACCAATGTTTTAGAGATTACGCCAAATGTGAGAAATCAAGTAAACACAAATAGAGACATGATTATATTGTATGAAAAGGTGTTTACAAAAATTGATTTCAATATCGCTAGAAATCGGAGGCGTACATATGTAAATAAATTTTCCTTTTCTATATCGACTCGTATCCCCACGAACCGGTTGGCTTTAGCCAATCCTTCCCTGGATATAGCCTCAAGCCACTCTAGCCAATCCTTCCCCGGATATGGCCTCGAGCACCCCCTAGATATAATCACCTAGACCTAGTTGCCAACACAAGGCGAATTTCCCCCTAAGTCCTACCCAGACCTAGTCGCCAACACAAGGCGAATTCACTAAACGGTTACAAAGAAAGTATGGAATGGAAATAATGAAAAACAATAATAAAACTCCCTATATGAGATCTCTGGAGTTGAGGATGAAGGATCGCTGTAGTATAAGCGAGGTCGAAGCGATCGTCCTTCGGATGTAGCGTGACGTAGTCCTCCTCCAGAATTCTCCTTAAGCTTTTTGTCGGAGATCCATCTTCGGCAGCATAACAACACTGGAATTGTGGCACAAGCAACCTCTCTGGGATGGATATGAAAATGATCGAAGTTGGCTTCAATTTATAGACCTTGGAGCTAACGCCTGCAGTAGTACTTAGCGCCTGCGGTAGCGTTCGTGTGGAGCGATTGCGAAACCGTTGGCGGCGTGTCTCTCTGCACGAACTTGAGATAGTGCCTGCGGTAGCGATAGCGCTGGTGATAGCAGTTGTGTTGAGCGGTTATGGAATCGTCGGAGGCGTGGCGCTGTGCACGAACTTGAGATAGCGCCAGGCGGTAGCGCTAGCGCTGGCGGTAGCGCTAAGGAACCGCTAAGACGAGGCTAACCGCTGAGACGGAAGCTGAGATGAAACCGCTGAGACGGAACCAAGCTATCGCTAGCGCCTGGCGTTAGCGATAGCGCTGGCGTTAGTGCTGGCGTTAGCGATAGCGCTGGCGTTAGTGCTGCTCCTTTCAAAAGATTATTCCAAGCTGCTTTATACCTGTGGAGTATTGCACCTATAGTTCCTGCACACTATAAATACACTACGAGCAATATCAAATACAATTTGGGATTTGCTATTCTCAAACAAAGGGATGTGACACACATGTCCAACATACACAAATCCCTATACTCACATGAGTACATGACTAGGAACATCGGAGTCAACATTTTACTCCACTACATATTTTAAAAGCCAGCACAATGATTTTCCCAATCACACAGAGGAAATGAATTCAACTCATGACGTGCCAACAACTAAGTACACGCTCATGTGGGTGCTGTGGTGAGCGAAGAAAATACAACAAAATCATATATAACTGAAAATAAAATACTTCTAGCATGCACTAAGATGCGCATGTGCAGTGGGTACAATAAATATCTCTCCCCCAGACTTAAACTAAACGAACCAGCATAGAATATCAACATGAAATTTAAATGAGGGATAAGGGAAGAAAGTACCCAATGCTCAGCAAGTGAGCATACCAGAAAATTGGCATGTAAACCAAGACAAAGCTGCAGCATCTGCCATCCAGAAGAAGGACCTGCAGGGGTGAGCTCCGCAAAAACAAAAGAAAATATACAAAAATAAAATAAAGTAAAACTAACTAAACAAACTAGATAAACTAACATTGCAAGAAAGGTAAGATAACTACTGGGGTTATTGTCTTCCCAGCACGACTTATTCAAATTTAAAACAGTTCTAGCTAATGGGTCTATGAAAAAGAATATGCACAGGTAACTGTTCTAATATGTGTGTCGGTAGCGGGTACCGATACGGCCATAGAACAGTCACGCCTCTACCTGAATATAAATAATACCTGCTCATCAAAGGTAGAGGAAATAAAAAGTAAGAAGAGGAGGAATCCTCACTCAACTCACCAAAACTATCCTTGCCCAGCAAGGTGTGATCTTCATGGGGGTGGCAGGAGGAAAAGGTAATGAGTGGGGTTTCCACTATGGAGGAGGGGTCAACCTCCTCACATATGAGATTACGCTCCTCATTGACTTTAGCATCATGCTCCAAGTCCTCCTGGGGTACCTGTGAAGACTCAACCCCCACAGGCTCAGATGAAGAAGGGGGGTCAGGAAATAAAAGAGAAGAAAAACTTAAATAATCAAAAATTGGGGGAGTGGTCCTGGTCTCACTCCCAGTAAGATCCAAGGATAGATCGCTATCATCATCGTAAGTATCATAGCGAGGGGAACCCAAGAACTCAAGCGCCTCGGTGGTGAGTTGGACCTCCTCGTCCCATGAGGAAGTGCAAACCTCCTCATCAGAGAGAGTATCCTCCTCATCCCACCGAGGTGCACCATCATGTTCAAAGTATTCATTCTCCCCTTCAGGGAAAACAAACTCCTCATCCCACTTTGGAGTATCCTCCGAGTCAGAAGCATCACTCCACTCCTTCACTTCGATAGGATCATAAAGAATGTGTGTAGAAAAATCTTGCAAAGAAGCTGGAGGAACAAAAAGATTTGGTTCCTCCGCAAAAAATCTGCTAATGCCTCCCCGATGGAAAGAATACTTTCCACATCCCACTCAGGAGCATATAGGAGCTCCCATTCCCCTCCTTGTTGGCCAACAGATGAGTGATCATCATCACTAGGAGTGAATCTATACACAGGGAGTGAGGAGTCCGTGCACGAGTTAACTCGAGGATAGAGGGCACGATTGCCTCCATGGGTAAAGAATGAGTGATAGGGACAATGTTGTCATGAGTGAAGGAGCAACGGTCAGGATTGAAGAGACTAGGACAGTCCCTCAATTCATGACCCTCTCCTCGACACAACAAGCAAACAACGTTCCTACACTGCCTAGCATTTAACTCCTTCATTTGGTCTATATAATAAACCATCTTGTCGTAAGTGCTAGGAGAAATATCCCATGACGATATTTTCAATAATTAAAGCAGATAACAAAGCTGAAATTCCTTGCAAGGAAATTTACACAAACTAATAAATCACCTTGGATTAAACTTGCCTAAAACTTTAAAATATGAGAGAAAGAAATAATAACAAACAATATATAATTAAAAAGCAAACAAAAATAATAAAGCGGCTATACACACTGGAAGAACTACTATCTCTCGGCTCTCCCTCTCAAGAAAATTCACACGTCTGTGTTCCCCGGCAATGGCGCCAAAAACTTGATGCGCAAATCTCGCACACCGCTATAGGCGGTAGCTAGACTGCGGCACAAACGGCAGTGTACCGATCGTTCAAGCAATAATATGAGGAAGTAAATCCCCAAGTATCGAATCTCTCAAGGAACACAGTAAGGTGGAGTTTACTATTGAGGCAGGACTTGAGATTGAAGTCCTTTATGTCGGATGGATGCGAAAGGGGGTGATTTGGTTTATGGAAAATAAAAGAAAAACAACTACAACTACTCCTATGCAATGCCGCTATGCAATGCTTCGCTTGGCGGGATGGAGACTAGGCAGGCCTTGAGCGCACTGCGTCGCAAGGGCGGATGGACGAGTAGGCAAGCGGAATCGAACTTTGCAGGCCTTGAGCACGCTGCTTCGTTAGGCGAATGGATTACACGGGCCGCTATGCCACGCTTCACTAGGCGGATGGACGAGTAGGCTTACGGAATGAGGGTCGCAAGCACCTCGTCGACAAGCACGCCACTAGCAATTGCAAGTGCGGCACACGAACATGACTGCGGGATGGAGGATGGAATGAGGCGCTCCTCAAATCACAAAAACCACAAACATAACCACAAAACCATGGAAAATTACACTAAAATATTTAGGGTTTATGGACATCATTCATATAGAAACATACAACCACACACATCAAATAGAATCAGCAAAAATAACAAGGAGGAGGTAAGATTACAACCGAAGCACGAAGACTCGTCAGAGATTCACGGCCGGAATCTAGGGTTGTCAATCCTCGTCCGGGCTCGGTCTTCAACTATCATCCGGGATAGAAGAGGGCTGTCACTACCTCCCAATGGAGCCGTCTTCTTCGTCAATATCCTTCAGCCACGATCTTGTAGGAGAACTCTAAAGATTTAGTGCAAAATCCGTTGAAATGGAGCCTGGAAGCTTCTGAATGATGGAGGAGGCCGAGAGGATACTCCGGCTCGAGATTGGTGTGAAGAATATGTCCGGAGCACGTCCAGATGGTGGGCGGCGATGGATCGGTGAAATGGGCGAAACTGGAGCTCTGGGCGCGAGAAAGAAGATCGATCCTTCTATGGCAGAATTTGCAGCTTATATAGAAAAATAGTCAGAAATTGGTCACGCACGGTCGAACGCACGACCGTGCGTGGACCGTGCGAATTTAACAAACAACCAGGCCAGGAAGATGAAGCTGGTGCGCCCGTGCATTTTACTCACGCACGGGCAAACCCGCACGTGCGTCAAAACGCACGGGTAAATTCAGAAAAGCTAAAAAACAAGAAGAAACAGGCGACCGTGCGTTTTACTCCCGCATGGGCAATTCCGCCCGTGCGTCAAAACGCACGACTAAACTCAGATCTCCCGTTTTTTGCCCAGATGAGAACGCACGACCGCAATCGTCCGTGCGTCAAGGAAATGCACGATCGTGCATTGCACGCAATCATGAATTCTGGGGGAAAACTGGATGATCCGACAACCTGTATACAAGATAAAACAGTTGGGAAAACACCTCCAGCACTAGATAAACACAGAAAAATATTGGGGAGCACATTATGCTTGCCCCCAACAACAAAGCATGCAATCGCACACCACAACGGGCCTAAAAGTGCACTTAGTGTGAGAAGAGTGAACAAGTGAAATATAAGCATTAATGAACTAAAATTGAAGTGCAAGTGCGTGAAAACTAGCCCAGATGAGTCCAGAAATGTGTATATAATTGGGACTCATCACCTTAGTTGAGGATAACCGCGAGTTGAGTGTCTCCTCCATGGTTAGCCCCAAATAATGTGCCTTCATGCCCATTATGCCTCCCGACCAAAAGATGGGTACCCGTTCGAGTCAAGGAAGACGCGGCTGACCCGAGGTGTATGTTCTTTCTTTAGTTAACTGTTTGTAAAATGCTTGCGGTAAAAGTGGCGGGTAGGTCACGCCCGCAGACCGTTCATACCGGTGCAGAAAAGTTGACGACTCATGAAGACAAGGTGATGTGCACCGCAGGTAAACAGCACTTCGTACCCGTTGATTTGCCTCCACTGCTCATCCTAAATCTCAGAATCGCTAGAAGTCGCTCACACCCAAGTAGTACAATGAGTTGTACGGGAGGGACTAGGTGATATGGTATGACTACACTCAAAAGTGGAAGGACTGGCCACTGTCACTAACGGGCACATCGGTGAGGCCTGCAGGGGTCGCTCCACTACTAGAAGGAAAACTGTTGGGTTTTTCTAAATACCATTCATAATGATATGAACACATCAAATGTGTGCAACGGAAGAAAACTAGAACAACCCAAAGAGTAAGGATCTTGTGGATCTCATGAATCAAAAGATTTGGAAAGCAAAATGCAATATACCTTTTGCGGGATTGAGTCAATACTCAACCAAGGTGCTCCAAGAAGAAATCCGGTAGACTAAATCTGAGTTCCAAGAACCGAAATGTATCGGCTCCTCTACATCGATCCACATGAACGATAGAGAACCCCAAAGCCTTGTCGAACAAGGAATGGGTCGGAGAAGGAAACTCTCAACGTCCCCACGGACTGCTAGGTCCGAGACAGGGGAGGCGGCGACCGTCGGCGGCGGATCTCGGCGGACGGGAAGAACGAGAACTCCTCTTGCGGAACTTTTCCGGACGGCCGTTCTCTTCTTCAATCGCAAAAAGGTTCGATCTATCCTGTATCTCTTCGAAGACCTAATCGCGTTCCTTTTATATGCAAGGTATAAAACAGGCTATCCGCAGACCAGAGGAAAAACAGAACATTTCTGTATAGATTTACACATTCGCCGAATTCGACAATTCGACTAAACAATATAACCGAATTTGACTATATACAATAACCGAATTCGTCTATATGCTATAGCCGATTCGACTATATAAATTCGGTTATATGATTTCAACGAAACAATTTCGTCTATATAAATTCGGCGAAACCCTTTAGCCGAATTTGTCATTTATTCAACTAAACACTTTAGCCGAATTTGACTTAGCCGAATTTGTCTAAACCTTTTAGCCGAATTCGTCTAAACCCTTTAGCCGAATTCGTCTAAACCCTTTAGCCGAATTCGTCTAAACCCTTTAGCCGAATTATCTAGTATAAATCCATTCGTTTAAACACTTTAAACGATTTCCTTTTGAGACATTCTCAACTTGATTCCAAGCAGTCACAGGATTGGTCCTTCACTCATATCCAATATGAGTAAGGCCAACACAATCCTTTCTCCAACTTCTCCAAACACTTTTATGTGCGAACCTATAGGCTCATATTGCATTGGCAGTAAGACTAACTGTTGATTGCTTTGAGATCACCTCAGAAACTCCAACAGTCTCCCACTTGATCACAAAGTATCAACAAAAGTCTCACAAACAATGAGCGGCATCTAGCAATACATCATTGCTACCCAAGCAATAAGAGTTCATAACTCAATAAGCCTATCTTAATCAATGTATCAGCATTGTCTTGTTCCTTTGTCCCTTACATCCGGATAGAACTAGAGGCATGGACCGTGTGACCCTCATGATTGTTCAATCCCAGTTTCTTGATCTAGAATAGACCTTATGAAAGTGGTAAGCTCAATATCATATATTAGCTCAACCCAGCATGGCCATGCATTTCTCGGTCTCATTCCATCAAGGGGCCCGTGGATGTAACTCCTGTCATAAAGGAGGACAAATCCCATATCTATCAACACACAAACACCCAAATGAATCGTAACATACCCAATAACCATCCTTATCATCAACCTTTCTCAAGGAAGACTTTAGATGGCATCAAAGTACGCTCTTCCTCACTTGATGAATGCTGTAACTTCAGGTCAAAGAACTACAAACACCATTGTCAGATGAGACCTACTTGTGACACGTTCATATAATAATCCACAAAGTAGTCTCATGGTGGGTCTGTCCAGTACAACTTGTTCTTAACAAGTACCCATGTGATGACTTGATATCACAATATCATGACCTGTGAGAACCGGTCATCAGTCAATGCACATGCTAGTCTTATGGTCTCATCCTCGCCCTAAATTTCTAGGATGATACCTCGATCAGGGACCACTTAAGAATGAAGCTTCATTTAAACATAGACCCTCACATTCAAGTCACGTACTTGAATTCCTATGGAAGCAAACATCTAAGAGCATTCATTATGTAAATTAGTCTATCAAATAGAAACGGTTGACATAATAAAAGAACTTGCCATAAATGTAAAATGAAACATACAGTATACATTACAATTCATCAAATGAATAAACAACCAACAAACATACAATCCACGAGGCTCCGACTAAAGACGATCATCCAGGTATCTAATACCCATTGATCTAACATGAACATCATGATTCTTTTGCGCAAGAGGCTTTGTCAGTGGATCCGCTGTGTTTTCTTCAGTCAGTACTCTGCAAATGTTCACATCTCCTCGATCGACAATCTCTCGAATAAGATGGAACCGCCGAAGTATGTGCTTGGAGCGCTGATGAGATCTAGCTTCCTTAGCTTGGGCAATTTCACCGTTGTTGTCATAGTAGAGAACTACCGGACCAACAATGCTAGGAACTACATCTAGCTCGCCGATGAATTTCCTAATCCACACAGCCTCCTTTGCCGCATTTGCAGCAACAATATACTCGGCTTCTGTCGTAGAATCGGCAACTGTCTCCTACTTGGAACTCTTCCACCTTACAGCTCCTCCATTAAGGCAAAATACAAAACCTGATTGGGACTTTGAATCGTCCCTATCTGTTTGGAAGCTAGCATCCGTGTAACCATTTATAACGAGCTCTTCCTCTCCACCATACACCAAGAACATATCCTTAGTCCTTCTCAAGTACTTTAGGATATTCTTAACAGCTATCCAGTGACCATCACCAGGATCAGACTGATACCTGCTCGTCATGCTCAAAGCATAAAAGACATCGGGTCGAGTGCATAACATTGTGTACATGATTGATTCAATTGCTGAAGCATATGGAATCATCTTCATGCGGTCCTTATCTTCCAAAGATTTAGGACACTGGTCCTTAAAAAGACTCATACCATGTGACATGGGTAAGAATCCTTTCTTGGACTCAAGCATGTTGAACCATTTCAAAACCTTATCAATGTATGTACTCTGGGTCAAACCCAGCAACTTCTTCGATCTATCTCTATAGATCTTAATACCAAGTATGTAAGTCGCTTCACCCAAGTCTTTCATAGAAAAGCAGTTCCCTAAGTTGTTCTTAACAACTTGCAGGGTCGGAATGTCATTCCCGATCAGCAGTATGTCATCTATATACAATATCAGGAAGACAACAATGCTCCCAATCTTCTTGTAAACACAAGGCTCATCTTCGTTCTTGATGAAACCAAACTCTTTAATCTTCTCATCAAAATGCAGATTCCAACTTCGAGAAGCTTGTTTCAATCCATAAATGGATCGATTCAACTTGCATATTTTAGTGGCTTCACTTGGAGATACAAAACCCTCGGGTTGTGTCATATACACTTCCTCAAGGATGTTTCCATTAAAGAAAGCCATTTTGACGTCCATTTTCCAGATCTCGTAGTCATAATATGCAGCAATAGCAAGTAGAATTCTGATGGACTTGACCATAGCTACAGGGGAAAAGGTTTCATCATAGTCAACGCCATGAATTTGCCTGAAACCTTTAGCCACCAGCCGACCTTTGAATGTCTGTACATTCCCATCCATGTCGGACTTCTTCTTGAAGACCCACTTGCACCCTATGGGTCGTACACATTCAGGTGGTTCCACCAAGGTCCAAACTTGGTTTGTGTACATGGAGTCCATTTCAGATCTCATGGTCTTAAGCCACTTCTCGTAGTCTGGTCGATTCATAGCCTCTTGGTAGGTTGCAGGCTCATCACCATGATCCATAAGCAACACATTACCTATTTGAGTCATGAGAAATCCATATCTCTCAGGCTCAAATCTTGGTCTACCAGATCTACGTAGGACTTGTGTTTCTTGAGCAGGCTCTCCAGCTACAACTTCTTATAGTCCTTGCTCAGGTTCTAATTCCGGTTCATTCATTGTTTGTGTCTCTTAAACTTCTTCAAGTTCAACCTTTGCAGTCTTTCTGGATAAGAACTCTTTCTCCAAAAAGACACCAGTCCTTGCGACAAACACTTTGCCCTTAGACGGCAAGTAAAAGTAGTATCCTTTGGTTTCCCTAGGATACCCCACTAGATAACATTTATCCGATTTGGGTTCCAGCTTGTTAGGCATTTGACGTCGCACGTATGCCTCACAGCCCCAAATCTTCATGAACGACATACTAGGACGCTTCCCAGTCCATATCTCATATGGTGTCTTTAGAACCATTTTCATTGGAACTCGATTTAGTGTGAAAGCAGCAGTCTCTAAAGCAAAACCCCAAAAGGAAATGGGCAAATCTTCATGACTCATCATCGATCGCACCATGTCTAACAAGGTACGATTCCAACTCTCAGAAACACCATTATGTTGAGGTGTTCCGGGCGGAGTGAGGTGTGATACAATACCACACTCTTTCAGATGATCAAGAAACTCATGACTCAGATATTCGCCACCTCGATCAGATCAGAGTGCTTTTATCCTTTTTCCCAGTTGGTTTTCTACTTCATTCTTAAACACTTTGAACTTTTCAAAGGTCTCAGATTTGTTCTTCATAAGAAACACGTATCCGTATCTACTGAAATCATCAGTAAATGTAACGAAGTAGTAGAACCCACCTCTATCCATAGAACTCATGGGTCCACATACATCACTATGTATTATACCCAAGAGATCATTAGCCCTCTCATTACAACTAGTGAAAGGAGCTTTCGTCATCTTGCCTAATAAACATGACTCGCATCTCTCAAATGATTCATAATCAAATGAGTCCAGTAGTCCATCTTTATAGAGCTTGGATATGCATTTCTCGTTTATATGGCCTAAACGACAATGCTAAAGGTACGTAGGATTCGAATCATTTGTTTTTAGTCTTTTAGTATTTTCTACATTATAGATCGGATGGTCTAAGTTCAAAACATATAAACCATTAAACAATTGGGCTACACCATAACAAACATCATTCATAAAAATCGAACAACAATAGTTCTTAATTATAAACGAAAAGCCTTTCATGTCAAGACATGATATGGATATAATGTGACTAGTTATGGCTGGAACAAAATAACAGTTATCTAATTCTATTACAAGCCCAGTGGGCAAAGAAAGACAATAGACACCAACGGCGACGGCAACAACTCTTGCTCCATTCCCGACGCGCAGGTCTACCTCCCCTTTACCCAGCATTCTTCTCCTTCTCAGTTCCTGCACATTTGTACAAATGTGAGAACCGCATCCGGTATCCAATACCCAAGATGAAGGAGCAGAAAGGTTTATCTCTATAACATAAATACCTGAAGTGGAAGTCACACTTCCCTTCTTCTTTTGCAGATCCTCAATATAGAGGGGACAGTTCCGCCTCCAATGCCCAGCTTTACCGTAGTGGTGGTACTTTCCTTCCTTCGCCAGACCTTTCTTTTTCAGTGCAGAAGATTTGGGATCACGATGAGACTTAGATCCTATCTTTGTTTCTTGAATCCCTTAGTCTTGCCCTTGCTTTTATGCACCATCAGTATGGGGCTAGCAGGCTTGACCTTCTTCATATTATTTTCAGCAGTTCGCAACATGCCTAGGAGCTCGGGCAGTGTCTTGTCTATTTTATTCATGTTATAGTTCAAGACGAACTGCTCATAACTGTCCGTCAATGATTGCAAGATCAGATCTGTGCCAACTCTTGGCCCATGGGAAAACCCAGTGCTGGGGAAATGATTTCTCTTAACCCCTAGAAATGAGTTAAAGAAAGAGTTTTATGAATGAAAAACAAGACTAAGTAAATATACGTCGAATAGTATTCAACGCAACGTCGAAATGTAGTCGACGTTTTCTTCAGGTTATGTCGAAGTAACTTTAGGAAGATTTCGACGTATGTGTTGTCGACGCTACTCTGATTTCTAGTCGACGCATATAGAGAAGTCGACGCACCTTAGTCGACGCACCTTCCTTATTCCTCTCTCGACGTCCAGCCAGGATGAATTCGACGCTTACGTCGAATAGTAATCGACGCACGTCGATTTATATGACAGATTTAAATATGTGCCAGATCTCTTTCCTTCTTTCAGTAGATCTAATTTATATGGAATAATGTTAATATTTTATAGCCGTTCTGAATCATTCCTTCCTTCTATTTGATTCTTGGCTAATCTGTTAAAGCTCATTATGGATATTATTTGAATTTGGAATGAATTCTTTCCTTCTATTGGTATGCTAATTATAGAAACATTTCTATTTTTCAAATTCTCTGACTGCTAATTAATTATCCTCCTATAGCATTATTTTAAATACACAGAGCTATAAATAAAGAGGAGGTCGGCAGAAAAGAAAAAGAAGAGTTGAGTGATCTACCACATACATTTTGAAATAGAGGAAAAGCTCCCAAGAGAAAAGAGAGAAATTGAGAAAAAGCTCTGCAGCAATATTCAACCATTTCTTCTTCTGCTTCTGAAATCTCACTGCTGCAAAATCTGATTGCTCTCACTAAAAGAGAGAAAGGCTACAAATCTTCTTCTCTCTATAGAAGAAAGATTTAATTCACTTCTTGTGCTTCCAATCTTCTTGCTAGGAAGAAGATTCATTATTGTTTCTTTCTTTCTTTCTTTCTTACTTAAATATTGTAAAAGAGTTTTTAGAATCTCTCTTCAAAAAATTCAGTGTACTGGTTCTAAGAGTCTCCTTGTCAAAAGACTCAGTTGGTTCTAAGAGTCTCCTTGTCAAAAGACTCAGGGTGGTTCTAAGAGTCTCCTTATCAAAAGACTCAGTGCAAGATAGTGAATTCCTACCAAGGGGGTAGAAGAGTGGACTACCCAAAGTTTGGGGAACCACTATATTTTCTTGTGTTGTGCTGTGATTTTCTCTCTTGCATTTACTTTAATTACTTGTCTAATTCTTGTTGGTGTGTGGGAAGCTCTAATCTGTGATCATACACATATATATATATTAACTTAGCACAAAATATTTTAAATCTCTATTCACCCCCCCTCTAGAGAATTCTAGTGAGGTTAACTGTGCACTTTCACCCAGTCTTTCAAGGTTCTCTATATACCCAATCATTTTGAGTACGTGAGTCCCTACTGAGTCTCGAGCTCCCATTTATGCCTTGGATATGTCAAACCACTCTTGCCGGGCTTGCCCCTCGAACATTTTCTTGAGGTGCCCAATTATCTCATAACCACACATGCTCTCGTCTCGCTTCTGAAGCTCAAAGGACATGGTAGCAAGCATGAGGCATTCCACATCCAAGGTATCATCTTAATACTTCTTGTAAGCATCTTTATATGCTGGCGGAGCATTTCCGGTCGGCTCTGTGGGGGCTTCACCTTCCAAGACATAGAGTTTGCGCTCTTGCCTGAGAACAATTCTTAGATTTCTGTACCAGTCCAGGAAGTTCGTCCCGTTGAGCTTGTCCTTCTCAAGAATAGCTCTCAGGGACAAGGTGGAGTGAGATCCACTTGCCATTGAAATTCTACAATGAATTCGCAAAACTTTAGTACTGTATTTCGAAATACATTTTATATTAATAAGGACTTTTATTAAAAACTCTCACTACTTTTAATCAAATCGACAACCCTTAATTTCAATTCGGAGAGTATATGCGAGCTACTCTCTTAGTGGACAAGATCCGTATTTCACCAACACAACGAGTCCGCTTTGGCATTCCTCTCATAATGCGGTTATTTAGGTAGACAACATTTGTCAATTGCATCACTATGCAACTCTTGTATGGTTGGTGAATAACCCTTTATTCGCATCCATCATATGGAGCATGCCAACCCTATGCCTCTAGGCACTCAACCTTAGAGGTCACCTAGTTATGTTAGACCCAATGTCGACAGTGGGATATCATAATTATCCGCTCGCACCCTAACCCAGATAGATTAATGCACCTTGCTTTGGCAAGCCAACACTTCATCGATCGAGGCAGGAAGAGTGTCATCCATCGGAAGGCATCTGTTTACTTAATATTGAATAAGGGATTTTATCTTTCAATTGATGAACATTTCATCATGATTAACATTTAATCACCATGCACATACACAAAACAAATGCATCCCCTATGTGCACATAAAAGGATTATCAACATTTTGATAATCGGGGCTAAATCTGAATACTTAGAACACTTCTAAATCTCCAGATTTACATGCATTGAACACAAGCAAAGCAACTCCACTTATGCAGTAGACAAGCTCGTCTCTCAATGTCAGATTCAAAATCCACGACATTTGGTTTCACAAACCATATCGAGAGACGGTTACTGCAAAGGAGAAACAATCTCTGAAATAATGAAATCGCAACGCAATCACATGCGTTCCTGGCGGGGTTCCAAGGGGCAGTGCCCCTGATGGTGGTCTCGTTGACCGATCAGCGAGCGGGGTCAAGGGGCAGAGCCCTTGCGGGGTGCGGGGCAGAGCCCCGACCAAATTTTTGAAATCCCACCACCATAAACCACACAAAACACATCAAAAATTGATGTTTCAAGAAGAAATCTATACATTTAGAACGTTTCCTAATTTCTAGATTTGCACGCACTTGATCGCAACCTCCCTCTGATACCACTGTTGGGTTTTTCTAAATACCATTCATAATGATATGAACACATCAAATGTGCACAGCGGAAGAAAACTAAAACAACCCAAAGAGTAAGGATCTTGCGGATCTCATGAATCAAAAGATTAGGAAAGCAAAATGCAATATACCTTCGCGGGATTGAGTCAATACTCAACCAAGGTGCTACAAGAAGAAATCCGGTAGACTAAATCTGAGTTCCAAGAACCGAAATGTATCGGTTCCTCTTCAGCAATCCACACGAATAATAGAGAACCCCAAAGCCTTGTCGAACAAGGAATGGGTCGGAGAAGGAAGCTCTCAACGTCCCCATGGACCGCTAGGTCCGAGACAGGGGAGGCGGCGACCGTCGGCGGCGGATCTCGGCGGACGGGAAGAACGAAAACTCCTCTTGCGGAACTTTTCCGGACGGCCGTTCTCTTATTCTATCGCAAAAAGGTTCGATCTATCCCGTATCTCTTTGAAGACCTAATCGCGTTCCTTTTATACGCAAGGTATAAAATAGGCTATCCGCAGACCAGAGGAAAAACAGAACATTTCTATATAGATTTACACATTCGCGAAATTCGACAATTCGACTAAACAATATAACCGAATTCGACTATATACAATAACTGAATTCGTCTATATTCTATAGCCGATTCGACTATATAAATTCGGTTATATGATTTCAACGAAACAATTTCGTCTATATAAATTCGGCGAAACCCTTTAGCCGAATTTGTCATTTATTCAACTAAACACTTTAGCCGAATTTGACTTAGCCGAATTCGTCTAAACCCTTTAGCCGAATTCGTCTAAACCCTTTAGCCGAATTCATCTAAACCCTTTAGCCGAATTCGTCTAAACCCTTTAGCCGAATTATCTAGTATAAATCCATTCGTTTAAACACTTTAAACGATTTCCTTTTGAGACATTCTCAACTTGATTCCAAGCAGTCACAGGATTGGTCCTTCACTCATATCCAATATGAGTAAGGCCAACACAATCCTTTCTCCAACTTCTCCAAACGCTTTTATGTGCGACCCTATAGGCTCATATTGCGTTGGCAGTAAGACTAACTGTTGATTGCTTTGAGATCACCTCAGAAACTCCAACAAAAACGGTCCAAACTGTGTCAGCACAGGATTTGTGAGCAGGTTTTGAACACCCGCAGTGTGTGTGCAAATTATGATTATTAGTGTTATTATGGTTATTAACTGAGCACTTCCTTTAGATAACTGTTAGTGTTATTAGGATTCCCTATTTTATACATGCTGATAACCCTTCTTGCTTCGACTATTTTATTTACTGTTTGGGGTGCTTATGCTCGTCCCCAGGATACGGATCTGGGGAGGAGATGTGTTTTCCACTTAGCACTGTGACTAACGGTTGTTTTATAACAATTCACAGGAGATGGGACAATGCGAAGCCCCCACACCGCATGATGGCATACCATCTCTCGAGATTGCCCATTCGGATACACCGGCCTCACCCCCCATCTTCCGTGATGTGAGTCCTAGAGTATAGAACTAAATAAGGAGTGTAAGAGTTATAGTAGTTATCCCTAGCCCACATGGCCATTCATATAAACGGTTGGCCACGACCTTTTTCTTATGTATATATGTGTGCCTTGATAGTTTGCCTTATAATTGCTTCCGCATTGTGTTTCTGATGTGATGTGTATATTCTCTTGCCTGATAAGGCGACCACTCAGTGCTTGAGTGGGTGGGTCATTGCCACCTGAGAAGTGCTAAGTGTCCACCTTCGGCAGTAAGATCCCTTCTCCCCCGACCTGGGTTCAGTTCTAGGGGGTCTTACATATTATACATCCTTAGAGAACGTTAACCAGCTCCTCAGTCTTATAAAAGACATAAGTGTCTGCCCTAATTTGAAACAGCAAGACTCGTAGAACTTTCATGCCAAATCAATAGAATAGTAAAGCTGTGAATAGAAGGAACAAGAACCAGAGAACAAATCTTCCTCATCAAGTGTTCTCCAAGTTTCAGTTAAGCAATATCGATTGATAAAAAGTGTTCCAGATTGAAGAAAATATTGAAGAAGAATCTGTGCTATTCAAGAAAAGATCAGAAGCATTCTCTTCAGATCCAAGAGGGCAATCCCCATCCGGCTAAGATCTTTTTCAGGAAGCCAATCTCCATCAGGCAAGAGAACTATTTCTTAAATCTTTTTCTGTAGGGCTCGCGGACCTGAGCTATAGGATCTGTTTTTAGATCTAAGATTGTAGGGCTTGAGGGCCTTAGTACTATAAGCCTTGAGGGGCTGAGCTTTATTGGGTTTGAGGGCCTATGTATTGTAGGCCTTGAGGGACTGAGTTGTAATCCTTGAGGGGCTGAGTTGTAGGGCTTGAGGGCCTGAGATTGTAGGGCTTGCGGGCCTGAGATTTGGCGGAGTTAGCTGACTCTAGCACACTGCTAGATAGGCGTAGAAGGACAGTGGACTACTCAAGGCACTCTATTTTGAGGAACCACTATAAAACTTTGTGTGTGTTTTGTGATGTGCTTTTAATCTTTATACTAGGACCTTCATAGAAAAAGACTAAAAAGAAAGAGGGGAATGAGATTTTAAAATACCTATTCACCCACCCCCTCTAGTTTATTTGACAACATCAATAACTAACAATTCTCAAACCTATTTTTGAGGATGCCCACACAATGAGAGCTCGGGAGCAAGCACTAGACGATCAACTCCGACTTCTGACCACTAATTTTGAAGAGAAGTTGCGCCCTAAAGAGAGATAAGTTCGCGAGGAATGCAACCTCAAGAATGTTGAGCTCGTTTGACCGCTTCGAAAGGCTGAGAGAGATGCTGAATACTATAAGGGAAAGGACACCGCCTTATCCTCCGAGGTTGTAACACTCAGAAGCGACCCTGCAAAAATGTCGATGAGGCCAGGAACTTCTGGCGGTCTCCCAGAAGAGAGATCGACTTCTGAGATCCTCGTGATTCCCATGGAGTAGGTGAATAAAGAGGTCGCGAAGATCCATTGAGCTGCAATGTCCACGAACTAGAGCTTGGTGACCGCTTTATCTGCGGGCAATGAAATGCAGGATATTGTGTCCTTCATCAGATGAAATTGCCAAACCATGAGATATATTTTAATTTATCATTTTCTTGCGATCTGGAAACATTAATTCTAAACAATTTGAACTTGAAATATATTGTGACAATTAGATTTTCATTCTATGCGATCTCTGTGAATGTTATGATGTCGATCTACATTCTCACATATTTTTGTGTTGCTGTTTGATGATTATTATGATCTTAATTTTCTGAGATCGATGCTATTGCTTGCTGTCTTTCTATCCTTATGCAAGTTCAGCGATCTAACGTGCTTCCTGGGCGGTCTCCTAAAAATTAATGATTACGAAATTATCCTTCCTTTTCTATAAATAATTAGCTTTGGATTCTTCATTTCAAGCTTTTTTGAATGCGCCCAAAGCACCGGTCTCAACGAACTCTGAAAATGGTGTCCGCTAGAGCTTCCTCTACTGAGACTTTCCTGAGTGCCGATCACAAACCCTGTCGGCTTTTAAAAGATGAATACTTATCTTTTGTGGGGAAGCATATGATTCAGAATCAGATTGTCGTGAGACTGCCCAGGGATGATGAAGGATTGAATTTTGGAGAAGAGAACAAATATTTCGTTCCAATCGATCACTTTGATCATTGCCTTTAGTTCCCTCTCCCTTTGGAAATTCTCGAGGTGATGGATTTTTATAGATTTGTGTTCGGCCAACTGCCTCCCAACTCTATCGGTCTCATTAATGTCATCATCAAGTACCTGAGATCGACAAGAATACAGTTCTCCATGGCTCTCTTCCGTGCGACCTTCACTGTAAAGTTGTTGAAAGAGGGACAGAAAAAGGAAGAGTTTAAAGGGTTAATATATTTTTCATGTAAGGGTATAAAAATTCTGAATCTCCCTAATAACGTCCCTTTCTGGATGGAGAGATTTTTAATTTTTGAAGGCGATCTTGCCGGTCTCCGAAGCCAAGCATCCCCAAGAGCAGAGGGAATCTTCAGAAAGAACAAGGCGCTCTCAGAGAAGGAGCTTAAGATCTTAGCCTTCCGGGCGGGCAAGCGCCTTGATCTCCTTCACTATCTGGCGATCTGGCCTGAGATTGTTGTGTTCTCTCCAGAAGAAAGTAAGCAACTTTACCTGCTGTCTCCTGCGATCTTATCATAATTTTCCTTATTTTTCAAACTATTCTTGTACCAACGACCTTTGTGATCCCTGTGGTCGACCCTGTGGCACCAGCAGAGGAGGTGCTTACCCAGTGGGAGAAGAGAAAAAAGAGAGATCGCTAGCGCAAGATTGCGGGGTTCGGTGTCGAGCCAGAGGCCATCAACAAACCATTTCCCTTGATCGGCTTTGTGAAAAAATTGAAGGATGCTAAGGAAAACCCCTCCTCAGGCGGAGCGCAAAAAGAAAAAACGTGAAGGTGTCCATCGATCTCACTCCCTGGAGTGGGATGCGGATGCATCATGCCTTTGCGGTCACCTCCACTTTTTATGGGAAGAGCAATGCCAGGGAGGCATATGGTATTGAGCCCGACATGCTCCCTGATCTCTGTGCACAAGCGACCGGTAGGAGCACGGTCATAAATCATCATATGGGGTGGTCTCTGCGAGGAGTCCTGAGAGACATTGAGAGCATGCAAGAAGCACGAGATGTAAGGCTATTTTACCTGAGGTATCTATCTCTCCTCTTTCATGACCGTGCAATCTAACTATTTTTCTTTTGCAACAATCAAGGAAAGCAGCATATGATGCGGACAATCCTGAATTCCAAAATTCCATGATGCATCATGTTGAAGAGACGGCGGAGCTGACAATATTAGAACATCGTGACCGCGGCGGTCTCATCGATGAGTTCAAATAGGGTAAATTTTCCTATCTCTTCCCAGATGCAGTGTGAGTAATAGATGAATTGTCGGCCACAGCAGATGTGATCGCTGTTGAGGAGGAAGAGGCTGTAGATATCAAAAGGGATGCTGATGTAGCAAGCGGAAGCCAATATGTCGAAGGCGATGATGTGAGCTCTGCAAAGGGCTCAATCTCTAGATCCATGATTCCACGCGAAAGTTCAGAGGAATCATCTGAAGAGACCGTCTATTCATCACCAGATGAGCGGTCTCCGAAGAGATCGAATAGCAAGTAAATGATCCAGAGTTTCTATTATGATGTTTCTTTAGTTCTTTCAAAATTACGATCGTTGGTTTTGAGACTGAGCGAACTATGTAATTAAACAGAATTTTGGCATACCTTTGTCTCTTTTGTGGATGAATGCTTTCCTTACTCTTGTATGTTTATGTCGATCATACAATTTGCGATCTCATTATAATCCTTAGCGAGGAAGAATCGCTTAGCGGACTACAACCTGGTTTCTTGGATTTGTACCAGAGTAATTTTTATTATTTGTGATCTCATTTTTGTGAGATAGGAATGGCATTCAATCTCAATGTCTTAGGTATTACTGAGTTTGAAAAAATAGTCGTATGCATAATATTCTACACTTCGATCGACTCATAATAACTGTCTCATTTTCATGAATTCGCCCTGTAAGACAATGTGGAGCTTACCTCACTCATATGAAATCACAATGTTATGAAAATTCTCTATTGAGACATAGAATCATAACTATTCTCAAATAAATGATAGTGATAATCAATTTGAAATTACTCTTGAGCAAGAGATAAGTAGTGATCTCAATAATCCAGACCGCTCTTTTTGCAAATGATCAGACATTGAACTTTGAACCTCCCATTTAACCTAGATTCCATGATATTTAGAAAACCTTAAAACTTGTCAGAGTCAGGTGGCTTGCGATCTCAATTCCCAAGACCACCACTCAATAGATGGGTAAAAGAGAAATCCCATCAACATCCTTATGAATTTTGGGAGAAAAATAAGTAGAAAAGAAGATATTTAGCCTGCAGTCCAAAATTCTTCAGACCGCCTATTGTAAATATGTGTGGGAATCCATCAGATGATTTCATACGTTCACCGAGCACTTCTTAATTAGAATAAATTTTTGGAGGAGACACAGATGGAGATCTCTAATTCTTCAGACCGCTCTTTTATAAAGTAATCATGGCCAGCAATCTCAAATGCAAGAGATCTTTTAATATAATGGTATAAGCATAACTTGCGGACTTAGATGTTATAGACTGACTTATTAGGGAAAATCCAAAACTGGCGGTATCCAACATATTAGAGTGCCCACTCTTGATGAAGTAGCATAATCTTGAAGAAATCATAAACCCAAAACTGGCGGCCACCAATATTTCAGACCGCCCATTCCTGAAGACATAGTATAACTTTTCCTTTAAAAGCCTCACCGTGAGATCAACCTACTGCACCGGCTATGAGTGCCCGATAGCAGAATCTCACCGGATAATAAAGCTGCAGAAATCAATTGGAACAAGGTTTTGTGAATGCCTTTGATTTGAGAATATCAAATCCTACTTGTATTTGATCTGTTTGCCATTGTGTTTTTAGCATGCAGGTTTGAACAAAATTGACACTAAGATGTTACATTATTGGTCTGGACTTGCTCACAAGCTGAAATGATGAATGTGGTCTAACGCCAAGAATTAGGAGTTAACATCAACGTTAACTTTTATTCACACCGAGATGAAGATGGCATTGAGGGAAGCTGTCGTGATTGCAGGAGCGTTTTGGGAATGATTTGACTTAACGCCAGGCGTTAGCCTCAACGCCTGCATTCAGGTTGCCTAAAATGAATGTTTCCAAAGATGCAGAATCTCCTTCCTGTTTTGAAGATCCGAGCCATAAAATTATTTTTATACTGAGGCAACGCCTAGCGTTAGCCTTAACGCCGGCGTTAGCTTCAGTCCTATAAATAGATGGCATTCATTCACTTCAAGAAGTTATTCTAAGGAGCACTATTCTAGCACTTCAGAAACTCTGTGAGGGACATATTTTCATACCACCATCTCCCACACAAATTCAAGAGAAGGAATCAAAGGAGGCTTGGATCAACGCTAACTGTTGGGAAAAACCCCTTAGATTTAACTTAACAAATTACTTTAAAAGTGATTTTAACTATTAGGTTTCAATTACCCAATTGTATTGTGAGGGTAATCTGGTCATTAGATGTCTTAGGATGTCACACTCAATCTAGGGTGTCAATTCCAGATCAAGGGAAGCAAAATTTGGGCTAAGTTAACATTTGCGTCGAAAAGAAATCGACGCAACATCGAGTCCATATCGACCATGCTCTGACTAGAAGTCCAAGTGGTTCAACCCCTCTGTATAAGTAACTCAAATCGATGTCACATCGAATAGAAGTCAACGTATAGGTCATGGGCTTGTCGAAGTAATTTGAGAAGTCGACGCAGCTTCTACTTCAACTCGACGCAGAAGGGGATATCTGTCGAAGACAACTAAAGTCGATGCAATGTCGACTTCATCTCGACGCAGATGATGAAGCTCAGATCCATGCAGATCAACTCGATGGTTACGCCGATAAGATATCAACGCAACGTCGACTAGCAGAGTTCAATCAGAGCAAAGATGAAATCGAAGCTGCTCCTACAATAACTCAAGTTGCGTCGATAAGATAGGAAGTTAACTCGATGCTACGTCGAATACAGTCTGAAAAGGGAAATCTTTTCAGCTGTCATTTTTGAGCCTCTTTAATGGCCCACCTCTCCCAAGACCGTTCCCCAACGGCTCCTTACTTACCTTAAATGGAATAAAGAATTAACTGAGGTCAGAGAAAAGCTTTCTTGGAAACAAGCCTAAATATTGGTGGATGGGTCGGGAATTAAATAAAGAAGGTAGGATTTATTGTCCAGACAAATATACCCTTCAGGACTTGCTAAAAAGGGAATAAAATTCAAATTCAATAATGGGACAATAAAAGGCAACAAAAGAAAGAGAAGAGTAAGGCAATCATCACAATCGGCCACACTATTATATTGGGTCTCCTTCTTCTTCCCTCTCTCACAAGAACCCTAACAGAAGAAACAAAAAGAGAAGCATTTTCTGCTGCTCTTCTTCTCTCCAAGAACATAATAGAACAAGGCTGCTTAACATCACAATCTCATAGCAGCCAGAGTTCAATCAGAAAGAAGATAGAAGGATCTGACAATTATAACCTCTGCAAATCATAACCATTATAAGCAGATGTTTATCAAGAGCAGATCTAGTAAAAAGACACGAAGCCGTTTTTCATACATCCATCATAAGAATTCTGAAAATAGAATTCCTGCAACCTTCCTCCTTTTCTTTCTCCTCCCTTTCTGTAAAAGAGTTTTGTTAATCCCTCTTCAAAGGATTTAGTGGTTCAAGATCTCCTTACCAATAGATCTGGTGGTTCAAGATTTCCTTATCAAAAGATCTGGTGGTTCATGATCTCCTTGCCAAAAGATTAGTGGTTCTAAGAGTCTCCTTAACAAAAGACTCAGGCACTGTGGTGCATACCTACCAGGTGGTAGAAGAGGGGAGTACCCACATTTTGGGGAACCTCTATAAAACATTCTGTGTCTTCTGTTTGGTAATTTTTTGTGTTGTCCCTCATAGACAAGATTTCAGTTTCTGCCTTTTATTTTATTACTTAAACTGCAATAACTTTATTCTGAGAAATATCTTGTGAAGCATAATACTTAGGATTATTGTATTTTCACAGTTAGGATTGAAATAAGTTTAAATCTCTATTCACCCCCCTCTAGAGAATACTCAGAGGCACGATGTGCACTTTCACTAAGTCAATGCGAAGAATGCACACTTTGAATTCAACGATCTTCAATGATTCTTTGTTGTCTCCTTCAGATTTCCTCATAGGGAGTCTTATAATTTGTCTCTTGTATTTTTGTAAGACCTTTATCCTTGTGATCGGTTTGTAGATTCTTCGCGATTATTGGCGACTAGGACCGTGTGCGACTTAGGGGGAATTTATCGTAGTTATTGGCGACTAGGTCCGTTTGTGTGGCTTAGGGGTAATTTGCCGCAGTTATTGGCGACTAGGTCTAGGAGGTAGATCTAGGGGGTGCTCAAGGCCTTATTGGGGATAGAAAGGCTAGAGCGGCTTGAGGCCGTATCTGGGGAAAGATCAGCTAAAGTCAACCGGTTCTTATTGAGAAGAGTCGGCATAGAAAATGAAAAGAGTATTTCATATTCACCTTGATTTCTACCGTTATAGAAATCAGATTTTGTAATCAAATTTTATAAATGATAATAATGTCTTTTCATGTTAAAAAAAATTGATTTCATTTCTTATTTCTAGCTCTTTACTTTTGTTTCATTTTACTTATTAGAAAATCCCAAAAGTTTTTCTTAAAATCCTAAAGCTTTCTAAAACCCTTATTCACCCCCTCTAAGGGCGCCTTAAGATCCAACAAGCGGTATCAGAGCTAGGTTATTCCAAAATAACTTCACAATCGGAAATAATGGCGCTTCATGATCTCGCATATCCACTAGAGGGGATGATTTTTTATTAAATGAAAAATCTTTAGCACAATCTTTATTTATGGGCAAAAATTATAAAGGGTGGAAAATATTAATGAAAAATTTTCTCAAAGCTTTAGATGAAAAAGTTCGGAATATTACAATTGAAAATCCGCCTAGCGTATTAAATAGAAACGAAATGGTTTTAAATGCAAAATCTATAAATAGTCTATTTTGTGCGTTATATCAAAATATTTTCAAACTTATTTATACTTTACCTACCAAATATGAGATTTGGAATTTTCTTGAAAGAACTTATGATTCTCCTATTATAGGTGTGGAACAATCACAAGAACCAGAGAATATGCATGCCTGAATAAGTATTCAAGAATGCACCTCACATGATGGATCCATGGAATGCATATCAAGTGGAAGGGAAGATGAAAACTCATCCATGGAAGAAGAATGCAAAGAAGATGAAAAAATAATTTCATGTTCAAACCATACCTCATCCAAAAGCAATGTAAGGAAATAAAATTCCCTTATTGTCTGTATTCTATTTCTACATTACAATTGCTACAAGATACTAAGCGCAAAATTAAGAAATTGAAAAATGCTAATTGCAAATTACGTTTAGAAAATAAAAACTTAAAAGCTAATTTTAATGTAGAAACAAAGATTGATGTGTTTGATTATTCTCCACCTTGCACTTTAATTAAAAATATAAAACCTTATTTTGATTGCAATATTCTTAATGAAAAACTCAAGATATATGAAAAAGAGCATCTTAAAGAACATAATGAAAAATTATCTTTAGAAAATTCATCTTTTACAAATGATTGTACTATGTGTAAAAGTTATAAAATTGAAATTAAAGAGATGGATGAAATATTTGAAGAGTTAAGAAATAATTACAACACTCATATGATTCTATTGTTTCCACCCTTAAGAATAACACAATTGCTTATAATAAAGCTAGACATATCTCAAAGTTAAGAATTATGAATTAGAAAATAAAGTTAACTTGCTTAAGGAAATTATAAAGAAAAATTCTCTACACATAAATTCAAAATATCAAGAAAAATTCAAAGGCAAGTTTAATATGAATTTTCATAATTTATCTAAGCAAAACATAGGAAATTCAAAACAACAAAAGCTTGTAAATTAATTTCCAAAACTCTATCATCATTATCATTTACAACATAATTGTTCTCCCAACATAAAATTAAATGCAAACAAATTTTCTTTAAATAATAAATTCAAAAATCATTTTTTTCCAAATATTCAAGTAAATGACTATAGAAATATGAAAAATACAAATAATGTTTGTCCAAGGTATGAATGGAGACCCATACATAAGAATGATGCACTAATGTCAAATGAAAGGGTCCATTCATCCTTATCTCCCCAAAAGCCAACTCAACGTATTTGGGTACACAAAGGAACCTTCCCACTTGATCCCCTTTGGATACCTAAATCTCTCATTCAGTCGTGTCCAATCATTTGCATGAAGTAGAAACAATTAAAAATGAAATATCATTATTTTACTTCATGATGTGCCTAACTTCCTTTTTATTTGTTTTTCTTTGTTTTTTTAACCATCATGATATTGTCACTTGTATAACATGTGATTTGACTTTCACACATTAGCCATAAATTCATAAATGAATCAAAATGAATGAAATTGAATATAAGTCAAATAATTTCTCAAGTGACCTATCTATTCTATTTATCCTTCTAAATCATATAAGTATCTTATATTACCATTATAAACTGAAAAATAAATTTGTTATATATTATCAAGATCAATGAAATAATTATCAAAAATGGATTTAAAAGGAATATTAGGTGTCTTGGCTAAATGTATAAAATGTGCAAGTCTTTGCTTATGTATTTAATATCCTTGCATCATTTGATAGCCCCTATCTGTTTAAACATATGTTTTAAATACAAGAAAAATTCATTGTTTGAAAGCGCCTTGCGTTAGTTTCTAATGCTAGCGGTAACACAATTATACTGAAAATTCTAATTTCTCTAAATATTAATTTATGAAAAATATATTAATCTTATGGCATAACATTGCTTTCAAACTCATCATTATCAACTAATAAATATTATTCATACTAGTTATCTCATATTGGCATAATGAATTAATTTTAAAGTAGAAAAATTGAAAGTTAAAATTGATAATAACTATGCGGTATTAAAATCAACTATAATTAGAAATCAATCTCGTATAAAAGCCATAGTTTATAAATTGATTCCATAGGACAAAATGCTTCGTATATCCATGATCATTCACCCACATTATGTGTCTCACGATAACGAGGGCGTAGGATTGTATGCATTAGAATACATAACCTCTAAGTCATGTCTTGTCCTTAACCGGGGAGGGTTCCAGTGGGGCTTTGCGAGGCTCTGAGGGGAAAGAGTTCTAGGTTGAGCATTCTCTAGTGTGTGCATATGAAATTAACACCCCAACCAACGTCATGTGTGCAGCTCCTCATGCCCATTCATCACTTAGTACAGGGCTAGTGTGTAGGCATATAGTTAGGGTATTATAATCTAGGACATACCTATATTACATGTTATGCATACACTCATTATGATTACACTTTTTATGCATTCTTATTTTGATCAAAATGCTTATCTTGTGTTTTGAATATTTTATCACTTTTAGCTTTAATGATCTTATAAAACACAAGTATTTGAAAAAATAATAAAAATAAAAAACCATTTTTATACAAACAAAAACATGCTTAATGAGCCTTCTAAACATCTCAAAAATGTTTGAAATTTCTACACTAGGAAGGCCTAGTTATAATACCTCGTAATCAAAGAAAAAGTTTTCAAAACCTAAGGAAATCTTGTTCTGTTTGGGTGTTAGGAGTCAACGCCCGACGATAGCTCCTTTGGCCCAATTGTCATTATGGTTTTTCTACAAAAACTCTGATAGTTTTCTCATGCATATTTTATGATCATTTTCTCTGACTTGGAAAATATTTTCTTTCCTTAATTTATTTTTATTCCAAAAAAATTCAAAACAACAAAAAAATTCAAATAATCCAAAATGATGAAAATATGTTTTGTCCGCTTATATGTTTACAAAAATATGGTTTAATTATACAAACTTCACAAGAGAAAAACATCCTAGTATTTTCATTACAAATGGTCAAAATTGATAAGGCATACACTTAAAGATTTTCTTCAATGTTTAATTTTCATTTCAAGTTTCCTAAATATTGTTTTATCTTGTCATGCCTTGACCATAATCATATTTTGTGCAATGAAATGGACTATAAAAAATTGTGTAAGATTTCCTAGCATATCTCTAAGTATGAGTAATATTTTATGTTAATCAAGGATTCATTCACTCACTATTTTGGAAATCTACATGTGCTCATAATCTTAGTCTTGCATGATTTTATAGTGTAATAACTCTAACTTATAAAGTTGTGTGTCTATATTACCTACACCATTTTTCAAACAAAATATTTCTTGCACATATAGAAATGTTATTTCAATATTGTTAGTGTTTGCAAAAACAAGTGAATTTAGAGATCTTTGTCCCAAACTTAAAAATATGAAATAAAATGACAAAGATAACTCCACCAAGCACTACTAATCCTCCTAATAAGTCTTAATGAGCATTATGAGGTTGAGCACCGTGGAAAGAATTGTAAATTGTCTTGTGCAACCACATTTTCTTTATCAATTCTATCTTTACACCGGATCACTTAAAATAGAAATTTATAAAATTGTGCTTATGTGATCCCCCAAGAAATACTTCGCTCCCTGATAAGTCTTAATGAGCATTGTGTGGGAGAAGCACCTTGGTAGTTGTAATTTTTTTATGTGCTTTGAAATTTTCTTCTAGATTTGATGTGTGAAAGTAATTATAAGATTACAATCTTAATATTGTTTTACTATTTCATTACATATGTCCTGTGTTTTGATTATTTCACTTGTATATTCTTATCAAAACACTTTTATGAACACATTATTGTTTTTGATAAAGCTTCTACTCATGAGAATTAGATCTAATGCATATTTACTTGATTCTCTAAATACTTAAGTAGAAACACTAAATTGCAATGCATGATTTCTACAATGTTTTCTTTACTTGAATTACAAATTAGTTACATTGTAACTCTTATCTTTTTAAATATGATAAATCATGCTTGCCTATTAGGTGTGAAATTTTTTCAAAGTTAATGCTCAAATGTGAAGAGTCTAGACATATTCTTGGAAGAGTCAAACCAAAACAAAAATATTCTTTACAAAAATATTAATCTTAGTAACTTTGTATTGCTTTCCCGCATTGTTGATTTGATCATGAACTTTTATCATGCTTTATCATGCTTATCTTTAAGGTCACTTCTTCAATTGTACCTTTCAAAATCTCTTAACAAGTGAAAGAATGACTTGTTTGAGTATATGAGATATTATTACTCACGCTTATCATAATCTTTTTCTGCTGTGCTACTCTCTCTCTTAGCTCGATCATGACCTACTTTTTGTTTAAAATAAATCTTTTATCCTCTCTTAGTTTGTCCCATCTCTTGTCTTCATTATTCTAGTTTTTTTTCACTCCACCCACTTTTGCTAATAACAAAAGGGGGAGAATAAAATGATAAATCATAATGATTAACGGAATAGGATTCACTTGTTTAAGGGGGAGCATGAATCTAGTTTATGGGAGCATTCACTAATGGGGAGCACTTAAGTAGGGGGGCACAATTTAACAAACTATATGTTGGATTTGTAGGTGCACTTAGAGGGGGGGGGGGTGAATAAGGGTTCTAAGATTTTTGAGAAGATTTAAAGGAAAAAACGATTCTCTGTTGCTACCGCGAGCGGTAGTGTTACCGCTCGGCGTTAGTGTTAGAGAAAATCTGTTTATGTTATAGTAATGAGAATCAGAGATCACGAAACAGAGATGAAGAAAGACAGATTTTCATTAACAATAAATAATTTTGTTTACAAAATCTTTTCCCAATGACGCTTGGAAAGAGGCGACGAATGAAAAACACTATTAGGTTTTCTATACCGACCCTTCTCCCAAGCACCGGTTGGTTCTAGCCTATCTCTCACCAGATATGGCCTCAAGTCGCTCTAGCCCTTCCCTCACCGGAAAGGCCTCGAGCACTCCCTAGATCTACACCCTAGAACTAGTCGCCAACACGAGGCGAATTTCCCCTAGTCCCCACAAGGCCCTAGTCGCCGTGTGGCGAATTCGTCTACCGAACAAAAGATATAAAGGTTACAATTAGAAACTAAAACAAAACAAAAACTAAAAACACCCTCAAAAGAAGAACTTGATGTCGATGTATATGCGATCGGATAGGTCTTCAAGTTCTTTGCATTCACGAACGTTGACGGAGTTCTTCGGGCTGCTTGGGGAAGGTTCTCACGAGTGCTCTGAATATATGGCTTCAATTCGTTCTGTAATAGCAAGCAACAATGGAGGAAGCGCGCTTCTTTAAATAGAATCAGCCGCTACCGCCTGTGGTAGTACTACCGCCCCGCGGTAGCCACATTAGGCCATGATCAAGCATATGGATCATGACAGCCTCAAAAGAAGAACTTGATGTCGATGTATATGCGATCAGATCAGTCTTCAAGTTCTTTGCATTCACGAACGTTGACGGAGTTCTTCGGGCGCCAAACTTTGAGCTCCGCCTAGCGCACCGCATTAATGCTAACGCTTCGCGATAGCGAGATAATCTTCCTTCAGCCAATATCTCCTTCCACATTTGCTCCTCAATCACATGCAATTGGGAGGATTCCAAAAGCTACCGCCAGGCGGTAGACATGCCGCGTCGCGGTAGAGCACATCTCATTTCGTCAAACGCATCTCATTTCGTCGAACGCCAGTTCGTCGAACGACATCTACTTTTGTCGAACACCATTTCGTCGAACTACATTTTCGTCGAACGACATCTATTTTCGTCAAACACCATTCCGTCGAGCGCATCTCATTTCGTTGAATGCCAGTTCGTCGAACGACATCTATTTTCGTCGAACACCATTTCGTCAAATGACATCTCATTTCATCGATTCGCTAGCGCCAACGGTAGTCTAACGCTCCGCGGTAGCAACATCACAATTTATTCCTATGGAGATTTGAATGCACAGGATCCTACATGTTATAAACACAAAAACAAATATGATCAAATACAATAGGATTTGTTATTGTCAAACCAAGAGATGCCGAAAGCATGTTTCAACAAACTCCCCCTTTTGATAATAACAAATCCCCTTGGAAAGAAATAATTCAAGTGACAGGAATTTGTGTTTATAGTATGAACTAACACAGATAGCATGAAAATTAGGCCTGTTCAAATGCTCCCCCTATATGAAATCTCCCCCTAAATGAGTTCTCCCCCTACCACAGAACTTCCTTTGAATCTACTCCCCATATATGTGAATTTCTTTCAAATTTATTCTCCCCCTTTTGGTATTATCAAAAGAGGGTGGAGAGAAAGCCAAAAGAGAAGGCGTGTAATGTTTTTTGAGTAGAGAAGACATGAGCATGAGAACGAGATAATACGTAGGGAAGAGAAAAAAATGTAGGAGTGAAAGAATAGTGATAATTCAAGATAACACACTTGTTGAAAAAGAAATATTCATGATCGAGCGAATAAGTAGTAGAGAGGTGGAAAGCAGTGTGCACCAGGTGTAGAAGAAACCATCATTATAGGAATCTAAAGCATAGCAAAAAAATGTGAAGTTTCTAGTAGAGAAAAATAGATGGTTTGTAGTTCGAAAACACGAAGGATTTTGCTTTTTAACCTAACCAGCAAAGACTAGTTTTGAAAAGTAAGCAAGAAAGAGTAGACAAGGCATAAGCGGAAGACGAACTAAAAGAATGTAAGAATGATACAACATATCAAGACAAGATAGAGATTTCAATGTCCAAGAGAAAGAAAAATAAGTACATTTAGGCATTGTAATGATCATGTCAAAACCAAAACTAGTGCATCAACTACGGATTTTAGAGACAAACTATAGATAAGCAATAGACTCCAATTCTTAGGAGTAGAAGGCTTACAAGTGACAATGAAGTATACAAAAGTAGTGTTTTTGATAAAAGTATATATATGAGTTAAGAAAAACACATGAGCTGTATAATGGAATAAACACAACATTATTGAAAATGCGTTTTTAGAGTTACTTCTTCCCATAAAGCTAGATAAATTTTTCAATGCACATAGAAAAGTAGTAAAACTACGAAGGTGTTCTGCACACACAATGCTTATTAAGACTTATCAGGGTGCAAAGTAGTGCTTGGGGAATCGCAATTATTATTTTGAAATTTTAGTTATTTGTGATCGGGTGTACAAGAAGAAGTAGTGTAAGAAAAAGTGTTTGCAACAAGGAACTTTACAATTCTCTCCAAGGTGCTCAACCTCACAATGCTCATTAAGACTTATCAGGAGGGTGAGTAGTGCTTGGTGGAGAATTTTTTGTCAAATATTCATACGAATTTTTGTTGAAAGACAAAAAATCTCCAAATCCACTTGTATTTGCAAACAATTTGATTTTTGAAAAAGGTACACACTTCATCATAAAATAGGTGCATGAAAAGAGATTTTTGAGTATGGTGTAGGTAAAACTAAGCATACATAGCAACAAGTTTGAATTATTTACACAATACTGTCATGTAAGAAAAAATTAAATTCATATGTAGGTTATCAAAAAGCGTGAGTGAATAGATCATTATCAAATATAGGCCATTTACTCATACATAGAGGCAAGCTATACAAATCTACACATGAATTCCATAATCAATGTTGAGGCACAAGTGATAATGAGCAAGACATGATATAAGACAATGGTATTAAAGTACTTGAAAGTTGGAAGTGAACATTGAAATCAAAGCTTGAAAAGATTAGTTATACCATGCTTGAACCATTTTGAACAAAAAAAAATAGTTTTTATATGTTTGTTTTTTGTGTTTGTCAAAATAATGAAAGCTAAAAAAATGAAAACAAAGTTTTGTTGATTTATGTGTTTTTTTTTTCAATTTTGTAGTTGATTTTGATATATAAAAACAAAAGAGTATTTGTGGTGTTTTGAGAATGTTTTCTTGTTTTTGATTTGAGGTTTTCGTGAAGAAAATAATAGAAAACAATTAAATGCATAAAGGTAAATAAAAAAAAAGCAGCAAACAACATGAAAGACAAAAATAAAGAATGAAACAGATTCACTACCGCCAGCGCTAGAAGCTATCATCGGGCAGTAGTGGTAGAACACCAACAACTTGGGAATCGTGAAATTTTTCAAAATTTTTGTTGCAGAAGGTTTGTACAGGTTGTTGACAAGGTGATTCAGTACTTAAATCAGATATGTGTGATCATAAAAACATGGATTTTGCATGATTAAGTATGAATGTCCAAGACCCCTAGTTCTTGTCTAAGTAGAGCAAATCGTGAATCGGGTAAAGGCTTGGTAAAGATATGCGAAAGTTGCAATTCAGTTCCAATGAAGTTTACATGAACATGTTCCTTTTTGATGTGATCCCTAATGAAGTGGTGTCTTACGTCTAAGTGTTTAGATCGTGAGTGATGAACGGGGTTATTTGTTAAGTCAACAGCACTCTTGTTGTCACACTTAAGTTCAATATTAGTTAAATGAACACCAAAGTCTTCTAAGGTTTGAGTCATCCATAATGCTTGGGCACAACAACTTCCTAGTGCAATATATTCTTCCTTGGTGGTGGAGAGGGCAATAGAATTTTGTTTTCTACTTGACCATGCTACTAGAGAAGGACCTAAGAAATGACAGGTACCACTAGTGCTTTTCCTATCTAATGAACAACCAGCATAATCAGAATCTGAATACCCATGCAAGAGAAAAAAATCATTATTTGGATTCCAAAGTCCTAATTGAGATGTGCCGATTAGATATCGAAAAATTCGTTTCACCGCTTTTAAATGAGATTCTTTTGGATTTGCTTGAAATCTAGCGCATAAGCATACGACAAACATAATATCGGGTCTAGATGCACTAAGGTATAATAGGGATCCAATCATTCCTCTATATAACGTTTGGTCAATTGAAATTCCAGCTTCATCTTTTCCAAATTTTAGTGATGCGCTCGTTGGAGTACTAGCTTGTTTCAAGTTTTCAAAACAAAAATGTTGTAGCATATCATGGACATATTTGGATTGACATATAAAAATTCCATCATTTCTTTGGATTAGTTGAAATCCTAAAAAATATGTTAGTTCACCCACTAGACTCATCTCAAATTCATTTTGCATCATTAGAACAACTTCATTACACAACTCTTCATTAGTGGCTCCAAAAATAATATCAGCAACATATATTTGTAAAATAATCAAATCATTATCAAAATGCTTAATGAAGAGCGTGTTATCGGCACTATGATGAGTCCTGATCATATATACATTTATGGACTCATCCGGGCCGTTATTTTGTCAATATCACGCACTTTAGCCTTATTATAGTCTATATTTGATAACTCATGCTAGGTGCACATTTAGGCCCACTTTGGTGTGTTTTCGTGTGTATTATCTGTAGTAGTATTCATATATTGTTAAGTGCCACTTTCAGTGGCTAGATCTGTGTTTGTGCTGGAATAGGAGGCGTGCAAGTGTTTCCGGTGCAATTCTGCACAGGAACACTACGCACGATCACTTGTTCTAGTGCGCACGACCACCGGTCGTGCGCCACTAATCGTGCGCACTTAACCCTTTTTCACGAGTTCTGTCTGGTGCAGTGCGCACGACCATCGACTCCAGTGCGCACGACCATCGGTCGTGCGCCACTGCTCGTGCGCATTGACCATTAAATTTCTGAGTTCTGTTTGCTGTAGTGCGCACGACCATCAACTCCAGTGCGCACGACCAACGGTCGTGCGCCACTGGTCGTGCGAACATTTTATTTCATAATTTCTGCCTTTGCAGGTTCCGTCCAGGCAGCGCGCACGATCACCGGACTCTAGTGCGCACGACCACTGGTCGTGCGCCACTGACCGTGCGCACTGTTTAATTCAGCGCCTATATAATGACCTGATCGCGAATTAGGTCGGGGGGACGCAATTTGGCTCCGTTCCGTCCGCCGTTTTCGCCGTTTTCAGAGGGATTTCATACCCTAGGCCTCCTCCATCATCCAAGGGCTTGAAAGAAGGGCTCCTACACTCACTTTGATCGCTAATGAAGAGGTTCTTCGCTTGAGACGTGGCCGGATGGTAAATCGCTGGAGAAGACGGGTTCATTGGGAGGTGTGACAGCCCTCCTCTACCCCGGACGCAGTTGGGACCGAGTTAGGACGCGGATTGACAACCTGGTGCTTCCTACCGTGAATCTACAACGAGACTCCGGATTCGGTCGTATCTCTCGCCCTTTTCCCTCTACTTATGTGGTTATAGTGCTGTATTCTCTTTATATCGATGATGAACGCTATGAATGATGTTTAAGATTGCTTATTTCATGATTATGAAATCATTTTGTTCATTTGTGTTAATGAGGTACGCCCCGATCAATTTTCCGCTCCATTACCATGTCCGGTGCCGCACTAGCAATTGCTAGTGGCGTGCTTGTTGAAGAGGTGTTTGCGACCCTCAATTCGTTAGCATTCTCGCCCATCTGCCCTTTCGACGCAGCGCGCTCAAGGCCTGCCTAGTCTCCATCCCGCCAATCGAAGCATTGCATAGCGGCATTGCATAGGAGTAGGCATAGTATTTTATTTAATTACTTGCAAACCAAACCACCCATTCATTGTAGCATCGACTAAGGACTTCGATCTCAAGTCCTTCCTCGAAACCTAACTCCACCTTACTGTGTTCCTCAAGAGACCGACACTCAGGGATTTTCCCCATTATTATTACTTGCGCGACCGGTGCACTTGCCGAAACTATCGCATCAAGTTTTTGGCGCCGTTGCCGGGGAACACAGTCGTGTGAGTTTTCTGGAGAGGGAGAATCTGAGAGAGAAGCCCTTTCATTTGTAAATTGCATCCTTTAAATTTTATTTCTGTTCTTTTTATTCCGCTTTCTTATTTAATATTAGGTTGCTTTAGTAATTTCTGTTTGGTATAGTGTCTGCATAATAGCATTCTTATCTTGAATCGTATTATTTTTACACTATGTGGGCACATCTCAATATTCGTTGCCGTTGGTGTAGAGATACTTCTAACTCTAGTGATGAATGCCCTACGGAGAATAGTAGGCATAGTTCCTGCAGCCCAGCATATGGAGCACCGACTTCATCTGGTACTTCATATGGTGCGCGTAAGTCTTATGGCTACTCTGCTGAGCCTTTACCGTCATACTTCTTTTCGGCTCCAGCCCCCGCTGTGCCAAAGAAGCCCGCTAGGCAGTGCCAGTTTTGTCGGAGCACAGATCATGCCCTGAAGGATTGTGCTGTTTTTCGTCGCCAATTGGATGAAGATGACGAGCCGGATATCCGGATCGTCCCGAATCCTAACTCTGGCGGCACACCTTCAACATCCGGTTTTGTGTCATTGCCACCTTCACATCTTGAAGGGTATGGCGTTGACACAGTCACCAGATGTGTGGCTGATTTGGGCACCGACATTGCTGAGTCTATTCTCCCAGTGCATCCACCACTTCTAGTGGATTCGATTCTTCCCGCTGTTGTGCACACTACACTCGTCTCCGACGACATTGTCGATGAGGTGTCACAAGAGGAGGCGGTTGATCAGAGTGTTGTGCCTATTCCTATGGAGGAGGACAACCTTCTAGGTGAAGAGGAGTCTCCCTTAGCACCGGTGGAGGAAGTCCAAATCCTAAGCTTGGCCACCGTTGATCCCGCCGAGCCTTGTAGCATTGATGACAATGCAAGCATTATTTTGCTTCCCCAACCTGATGGGAGTGAGACCGGGACCGCTCCCCCGATGTTTGATCATTTACGTCTTTCGTCTCTTTTATTTCCTGACCCCCTTTCGTCATCTGAGCCGGTGCAGGTTGAGTCTTCACAGGTGCTTCAGGAGGACTTGGAGCTGTTTGCTCAAGTCAATGATAAGAGCATCCTCTCATGTGAGGAGGTTTATTCCCCCTCCGTAGAGGAAGCTCCATTCATTGCCTTTTCCTCCTGCTACCTCCCTGTTGACGATACCTTGCTAGGCAAGAATGTGTTTCGTGAGATGAGCGAGGACCAGGCCTCCTCCTTTTCTTACGTTCTCTACCCTCTACCTGTGAGGAGCAGGTATCTTTATTTAAGTAGAGGGGTGACTGTTCTATCACCGTATCGGTACTCGTTACCGACACGCATATTAGAACAGTTACCTGTGCACTTCTCTTTCCATAGGCCCATTAGCTAGAACTTTTATATTTTCGAATAAGTCGTGCTGGGATGACATTAACCCCAGTAGTTATCCTTATTTTTCCTGAAACTTTATTTTGTTTGGTTTAGTTGAGTTTTTGTTAAGGCTATGAATGTCTCGCTGCGTGTGCTGACTCCTGTTTGTGCGTAAACTGCACGGTGAATGGAGTTTTTACTAAAATTTTGGCCGCTGAAAAATTCCTAAAGCGCACGATCACTGATCGTGCGCACTACTTATAGCGCACGACCACTGGTCGTGCGATCGGCCCAGATTTTTATAAAAAGCCCGTCCGCCCGAGCCTTTCGCGCACGATCTAGGGTTCTCATTCGCTGACGTCCGTGCGCCGTTTCTGCCTGCTTGCCGCCGATCGTGCGCCTCCTTCCCTTCCGGTGAGCCCTTTCCCTATTTCTCCTCCTTCCTTTGCCCTCCTGCCGCCATGAGCTCCAGAGATCGTCAAAAGGTCTACCAACGCTCCGGCCGCTCTTCCGCCTCTCCTGCTCAGATCCTCGCTAGGATGGCGACTTTTTCTAAGGATTCGCATACGCGGCGATTCAATTCTCTTAAGGAGAAGCCATTCCTATCACAGTGTCTCGTGGATTGGAACGAGTTGAACTCTATCGGCGACAATGGGGAGTTGGGGGAGGCCGTCCGCCAGCGCTATTATTTCGATCATTGGAGCGGGGTATTCGAGTGCAATGACCTCGGCTACCGGGAGCTCACCTTGGAATTTCTTGCTACGTTTGAGTGGGAAGTGTTGCCCTCCGGTCAACGTCCGGGAAAGTGCTCTTTCCGAATCTTGGGCAAGGTTTTCACTCTCTCCTTATCCGAGTTGGCGGTGCACGCTGGATTTTACACCGAAGCCGAGGCCACGACGATCCCTTTTCTGGATTTGGATGTCTCCTTCCCTGATGGTGTTACCCCGCGTGCCGCGTGGTGTGCCCTCACGGGTCGTGATGAAGAATATGTGGCCAGAAAAAGCAAATCCACATGGATCGTCGCGCCTGCTCTCCGATACCTGCAGCACGTCCTTAGCCACTCTCTTGTCGCCCGTGCCCTTAGTCAGAATGTAGTGGGGTGGCAGGATCTGATCTCCCTCTATAGTATGGAATTTCGGCAGCCCTTGCATCTCGGCTACATGTTGGCCTTCTTCTTCCATCACGAGGCTACCTACGGTCTCACAGGCGCCATTGGTGGTGCCTACTATATCACCCGCATTGCCAAAAGCTTGGGGATCTGGAGTCATCTGCCTCCGATGGTGCAGGTGACTGCACCCTCATTCATCACGCGGGCCACCATGGTGAGTTTCCATCTATTACGGGTCGTGGGGAAGAAGAGTAGTAGACACTTTGTGGTCGTGATGCCGGGAGATGCGCCTAGGGAGAGGCAAGGCGACGAGGAGCACGGAGAGCCGGCTGAGCCGCCAATTACTCACCGCGAGGTAGCCCTTCTGCAGCCGCGAAGGCATTCATTTCAGCAGGAGCGGAGAGCCAAGGAAGAGGGCAGTTCTTCTAGAGCACCGGAGGTGCCAAGTTTCGATCGGCGCCTCTCCGATTTGGAGGCAAACCAGTCCTGGCTTACGGATTTCGTCTATCAGCAGGCATTGCGGGGAGGGCTAAATATTCCCCCACCTCCGGGTCGGGCCGCATCATCTTCCAGACGGTCGCCGTCCGTTGTGGTGTTAGATAGCGACAGCGACGATGAGTGATCTTCCCCCCCTGCATGCGAGATATTCTAAGCCTTGTTTTCTGTTTAGTTTCTTTTGTTGAGTCGTTTGAACTCCTTATCTTTTATTAATTGTAATAATAACATTTTGCTTGTGGAATGCTCTTCTGGGCATAGTTTATTTATTCAGCTTTTTCTGTTCCCTTATTTTGTGTGCGAGTGCTCAATATTAATGGCAGGAACAAGTTCACTCCCATGGGTGATAACTTAGATTTCTTGATTTTTTTCTTTTTGTGCTCTCACATGTTTAGTTCAGTTTTCACTATTTTTGTTGCTCTAGTGTATAACTTTCAGGTGGCCTTTGTTTCTCATGATGGCGGACGTTGCGGACTGTTCTTGATCTTAAACGCCAATCGTCTGGTATGCTCATTTCTGAGCATTGGGTAACACTTCCTCCCCTCTTTCAGCTTCAAATTTCTAGATATCGTGTTTAGCTTAAGTCTGGGGGAGCGGTTGTTATTATCCACTATGCACGAGCTGCATTGCATACTAGAAGGTTGCTTTTTAGTTTTCATTATCATTATCATTGTTGCATTCCTTACACACCACTTCACCCACTTGAGTGCGTGCTTTTCTTTTTGTTGTTCCGTTTAAAATTAGTTTGGTTGGAATGTGAAATAGTTTGTTAACATAGGAATTATTATTTGGAGCACGATGTCGACTCATGTAGTGTACTAGTCACGTCGCATGTTATGGTAGAATTTGAGTAGAACTAGATTTTCTTTATGCATCTAATTTATATTTAGTATTTCTGCGTAAATTTAGATTTAGTATACTCAAATGCTGAATTTGTATGAAATTGACGATAACCCGGTATTGTGTGTGCACGATTGCTAGTCGTGTGTTGCTCGAGTCGGGAGGAAGGTTTATCTTTCTCGTGGGCTAAGAACTTGCCCCAAGCGACTCTCGAAGCATTGGTGAGAGCGACTCGTCGAGTTAAAAATGACGTAGGCCACCATTTGGCTAGTTTGAGCTTTGTTGTTCCATGTCCATTTCATTCACCTTTGCGAGCCAAATTTGTGCCTACCAATCCTTTGTTCAGCTCCTCTTCATCCACCAAAGCCTGAAGCCTATCCTACACCCGCAACCAAATTGTTTTTAACTGCGCTCATAAGTCTCAATATGCGTGTCGTGTGGAATCATTTTGTTATGAAGGGAAAATATTGTCTATCCGCTGACTTTGAACCAATCGGAGGATACATAAAAGAAGAAAAAATATGTAAAAGAAAAAAAAAACAGTAGTTTGAAAAAAAAAATCCTCCCGAGCTAAAAACAGAAAATCTGTTGGAATTTGTGAAGTAGGCCGTGCGCACACCTGGTTTTCATGATAAGTCTGGGGGTGTGTCACACGAGCGTAGTTTGTGGTTTGTGGGGTGCAGCGTTCCGATAGCTCACTTGGGTTGCGCAGCCATCGTGTTTAACTTTGAATATCATACCGTAACCTAAGCCCCGTTTAATCCTATAAGTCCTACTGATTTGATTTGTGAGTTTGCTAGCGCCGTGGTGAGAGTGTGACCGGGCAAGCGTATAGTTCACGACGTTGATGGATTTCAGCGGAGTTATTCCTAAGCCCCGATCTTGTGCAACACCCGCCTCAGTGTCTCGTCGCTTTCATACCGGGCATGATCGCCAAATTCGTCATAAGTTACCAACTGAGTATAATTAAATCTCTACTTACGCTTTAATACTTACGTAAATTAGTTAGCATAGTTAGAATCTCTTTCTACTAGAATTTCTACTCGCATGCGTATGTTACTTCGCACCGTACTCCTTTGTGTAATTCTCTATGTTAATTATTCGTTTTCACATTCCACCGGATTCGTTTGCTCGAGACGCGCAAACAGTTAAGTCTGGGGGTGTGATGAGTCCTGATCATATATACATTTATGGACTCATCCGGGCCGTTATTTTGTCAATATCACGCACTTTAGCCTTATTATAGTCTATATTTGATAACCCATGCTAGGTGCACATTTAGGCCCACTTTGGTGTGTTTTCGTGTGTATTATCTGTAGTAGTATTCATATGTTGTTAAGTGCCACTTTCAGTGGCTAGATCTGTGTTTGTGCTGGAATAGGAGGCGTGCAAGTGTTTCCGGTGCAATTCTGCACAGGAACACTGCGCACGATCACTTGTTCTAGTGCGCACGACCACCGGTCGTGCGCCACTAATCGTGCGCACTTAACCCTTTTTCACGAGTTCTGTCTGGTGCAGTGCGCACGACCATCGACTCCAGTGCGCACGACCATCGGTCGTGCGCCACTGCTCGTGCGCATTGACCATTAAATTTCTGAGTTCTGTTTGCTGTAGTGCGCACGACCATCAACTCCAGTGCGCACGACCAACGGTCGTGCGCCACTGGTCGTGCGAACATTTTATTTCATAATTTCTGCCTTTGCAGGTTCCGTCCAGGCAGCGCGCACGATCACCGGACTCTAGTGCGCACGACCACTGGTCGTGCGCCACTGACCGTGCGCACTGTTTAATTCAGCGCCTATATAATGACCTGATCGCGAATTAGGTCGGGGGGACGCAATTTGGCTCCGTTCCGTCCGCCGTTTTCGCCGTTTTCAGAGGGATTTCATCCCTTAGGCCTCCTCCATCATCCAAGGGCTTGAAAGAAGGGTTCCTACACTCACTTTGATCGCTAATGAAGAGGTTCTTCGCTTGAGACATGGCCGGATGGTAAATCGCTGGAGAAGACGGGTTCATTGGGAGGTGTGACAGCCCTCCTCTACCCCGGACGCAGTTGGGACCGAGTTAGGACGCGGATTGACAACCTGGTGCTTCCTACCGTGAATCTACAACGAGACTCCGGATTCGGTCGTATCTCTCGCCCTTTTCCCTCTACTTATGTGGTTATAGTGCTGTATTCTCTTTATATCGATGATGAACGCTATGAATGATGTTTAAGATTGCTTATTTCATGATTATGAAATCATTTTGTTCATTTGTGTTAATGGGGTACGCCCCGATCGATTTTCCGCTCCATTACCATGTCCGGTGCCGCACTAGCAATTGCTAGTGGCGTGCTTGTTGAAGAGGTGTTTGCGACCCTCAATTCGTTAGCCTTCTCGCCCATCCGCCCTTTCGACGCAGCGCGCTCAAGGCCTGCCTAGTCTCCATCCCGCCAATCGAAGCATTGCATAGCGGCATTGCATAGGAGTAGGCATAGTATTTTATTTAATTACTTGCAAACCAAACCACCCATTCATTGTAGCATCGACTAAGGACTTCGATCTCAAGTCCTTCCTCGAAACCTAACTCCACCTTACTGTGTTCCTCAAGAGACCGACACTCGGGGATTTTCCCCATTATTATTACTTGCGCGACCGGTGCACTTGCCGAAACTATCGCATCACACTACCCATTTTATAACCGTGCTTTAATAAAAAAAGATGTTAAACGTTCATACCAAGCACGGGGCGCTTGTTTTAGACCATAAAGCGCTTTTTCTAATCTATATACATGATTTGGAAATTGTTCATCAATAAAGCCGGGGGTTGTTCAACATAGACTTCTTCTTAGATTATCCCGTTTAAGAAAGCACTTTTAACATCCATTTGAAATAATCTAAACTTCTTATAACTTGCAAAAGCTAGAAAACTTCTAATCGATTCAAGGCGAGCAACGGGTGCAAATGTTTCATCAAAATCTACCCCCTCGATTTGAGAGTAACCTTGTGCCACTAATCGAGCTTTGTTCCTAGTTATTCTAGATTCTCCATGTAATCTATTTTTAAATATCCATTTGACACCAATAACTGGGTGATTAGATGGTCTTTCAACTAGTTTCCAAACCCTATTGAGTTCAAATTGATTCAATTCGTCATTCATAGCAATAAACCAAAATTCATCATTCAAAGCGGTGGAAACATTTTTCGGTTCTATTTCGGAAACAAAGCATAAGTTTGAAAAGGATTCATTAAAAGATGAATGTGTCGTTACCCCCCCCCCCCCCCCCCCCCCCCCCCCCTTGATGGTTCTCCAATGATAAGCTCCCTTGGATGATCTCTTGTAAATTGAAGCACACTTGGAGGCATGAACTCCTCTTGCACCGTCTCTACTTCTTTTTCTTCTCCAAGTGGTTCATCATCATCATGCTCCGATGGTGAAAGTGGTTCATCTTCATTACCTGCACAAATAGAATCTACACAAGGCACAAGTTCATCAAACTTCACATGAATAGACTCTTCAACCTTTGTAGATTTTTTATTATATATTCTATATGCTTTGCTAGTGGAAGAGTAACCAAGAAAAATACCGTCATCACATTTTTCGTCAAATTTAGCTAATGCATCCTTGGTGTTTAGGATAAAACATTTACAACCAAAAACATGAAAATACGATACATTAGGTTTCTTTTGAAAATACAATTCATATGGAGTTAATTTCAAAATAGGGCGAAGCATGATACGATTTATGACATAACATGATGTATTTATGGCTTCAGCCCAAAAATATCTAGGCAACCCATACTCGGATAGCATAGTGCAAGTGAGTTCTTGAAGAGTTCTATTTTTCCTCTCCACCACATCGTTTTGTTGGGGGGTGCGTGGAGCAGAAAATTCGTGCTTAATACCTAGATTATTACAGAAAGTGGTGAAGCTATCGTTTTCGAATTCCCCTCCATGATCCGATCGTATACACTTGATTTTTAGATCTAATTCATTTTGAATACGATTGCAAAGCTTTGTAAATTCAGAAAATGCATCGGATTTGGAGGTAAGAAATAAGGTCCAAATAAAACTAGAAAAATCATCAATTAATACAAAAGTGTACTTTTTACCACCAAGACTACACGTGTTAATAGGTCCAAATAGATCCATGTGAATTAGTTGTAAGGGTCTTGAGGTGGATATTTCTTTTTTACTCTTAAACTATGTTTTTGAAAATTTTCCTTGTTGGCATGGCGAGCATAAGGAAGATAGATTTCCATTTAGCATATGCAAACCTTTAGTGAGTTTATTCTTTTACAGTTTTAAGATTAACTTGGTGCTAGAGTGACAGAGACGCCTATGCCATAATTCAAGTTCTTCATTTTTTGATATAAGACATTTGAGTGATGATGCGATTATGGCAAGTGAACCGGTCGTACAAGTAATAAAATTGGGAGAGACTCCCCGAATATCGTTCTCAGAGGACTGCAAGTTGGGTTGTATGAATCCTTATTAGGGAAGCACTTATATAGATTCTTAAATACTCAATAAAGAGAGGGGTTTTGATGGTGGTTTCCTATGTTAACAACAAAGAAAGAAAATGCAGGCATATAGCTCCGCTTCGCTTGTCGGGATGGAATGCAGGCCGCGATGTTGTGCTTCGGTGAGCGGGTGGATGAGAAGGCTAGCAGATGAGGGACGTAGGCACCTTGTCGTGGAACACGCAACTAGCAATTGCTAGTGCAGAGCACTACAAAGCGGTGGAGTGGATGACGGACTACGTCGCTCCTCAAATTTCATAAACCACACAAGATCTCGACAATCATGAAATCATTTTACTTAAAACACAATGTTTATGAACATTATCCAGATTTACACACATATAAGGAAAACTCTTAAGCAATGCGCAAGGGGAAAGAGAAAACCGAAGCTCGAAGACTGTGCTGAAGATTCTCGGCCGGAATCGTAGGGTTGTCAAGCCTTGTCCGTGCTCGGTCTTCAGTTGCGTCCGGGGTTCGGAGGAGCTGTCATCTTCCTCTACTTTCGCCCGTCTTCTTCGTGGTCTAGCTCGAGGTAACTCTTGTTCAACACCTTGAATGTAGCGGAGACTTTTCGTCTATGGCGTTCTTGAGCTTGTAGATGACGGAGGAGGCCAAGGAGGGAGGTTTGGCGGAAGATTTGCAAGACAAGGGTTGCCGGAGCTCCTCCTAGGTCAACGGTGGTGGAGAGGCGAAAAATGGGCAGAAATGGCAGGCTTCTGAGTTTTTCCCGTGGGGGCTCTCGATTGCAGCAGAATTCCTTCTTTAAATACTAAATGATCAGAAATTTAGTCACGCACGGTCGAACGCACGACCGTGCGTTGCCCGTGCAATATTAAACAAGAAAATTGACTCGGGGAAGAAGCAGCAGCGCCCGTGCATTTTGCTCACGCACGGTCGAAGCCGCCCGTGCGTAAAAATGCACGACCAAATCCAGATGGACTAAAAATTGATCGAAACAGGAGATCGTGTGTTTCCTTCACGCACGGGCAACTACCCGTGCGTAAAAATGCACGAACAAAGTCAGATCACCAGTTTTCTACCTAGATGAAGGCGCACGACCGCAGCCGTCTGTGCGTTAAGAAAACGCACAACTGTGTGATATACACAGTCATGATTTCTGGGCAAAGGAGGATGATCCAACCACCTGCAAGCACAGAAATCCAGCTGGGAATACACGTCCAACACCAATCAGACATAGAAAAAGGATTGGGGAGCACCATGTGCTTACCCCCAATAACATGGAGCACAAACGCACACCAAAACGGGCCTAAAACGAGCACGAAGCACGTAAGTGCGCAAAAATGATCATAAGAAAAATAGAAGCACTAATAGCTCAAAAATGACGTGCACGAGAGTGAAAAGTAACCTGGATGAGTCCATAAAAGTGTATATAAATGGGACTCATCACACCCCCAGACATAACCATTTGCTCGTCCCGAGGAAATCATTCTTTATGCGGACAGAAAAATTGAATAGCTGGCTTAACAATTGTAGAGGCGTAGTACCATGCGAAGTCGCATGCTCGCGCGCGTAGAAATGCAGTAGAATAAATTTTTAAATATGCAAATACTTTGTAATAATCTAAGAGCGTACGTATATATTATTTCTACTCAAAGGTTGAATCACGGTGAATCATTTGGTCTCGCATGGGGAGAAAGTAAACAGATCGCTGAGATGAGCATTGCTCAAGATTGGGGTGCAGGACAAACTCCATCGAAATCCATCGGTGTCGGTGACCATAAGCTCGCCCAGTCACACTCTCTCCAAGACACTGGATTGGTTCAAGGCTTGAGTCAGTAGGACTTTAGGTTAGAGATGGGGCTTGGGTTTCGGTGAGGTAAACAAAGATAAACATGGAGGCCGAGCACACCTAACCCAACATGAGCTTAAGGTAGGGCTACCCGCACGACTATACATAAACAAGTGCACCACACCCCCATACTTGGACTTTTGCACCAAAGGTGTGTGCACCGCCTACTCCCAATACCTAAACTTACAAATTTTTCATTTTTACTTTTTCAAAAGAAACTTTTCTTTTCTCCTTTTTTTTTCTTTTCATTTTTTTTCTTCTTATTTTTTCTTGCATTTATCAGCAAATTTTTTTTTTCAATGAACACACCCACAGTTTCCACTATAAAAAATACCGCATCAACACCTCAATAATGAAAGCAAAACAAAATTAAATCTCGAATTTTGAAGTGCGACTAGGATCGACTTTTAAGCTTTGGTAAGAAAAAGGTGGAGCTGAATCAAAAGGCGGGGTAGGCACAAAGGGGCTAGCAAGGGTGGATGATAGGCATGAAATAAAAAGCTCAACCGGGCCAAAATAATGGCCTACATCATTCTCACGCCCTAGAATTATCCTACGGCAATGATTCAAGAATCGCTTGGGGCAAGTTCTAGCCACCGAGAAAGATTCTCCTTTCTCCCGACTCAAGCAATACAAGTCTAGCGATCGTTTACACACATCCCTATGCTACCGTTTGATTTACACCGGATTCGGCACTTTTGAGTAGAATAAACAATTATTATGCAAATAGAAAAACTACAAAGCTATAAGCATAAAGAAAAAATTATTCTACACACAAATCTATACAAGATGCGAGTACTCGACTAAAACACTACGGGAGTCAACAGTTTACTCCGTCTTACAACCCTGAGCAAGCACAACAATTTTTCTAATCCAACAAAATAAACGAGCTAGACTCGTTAAGCTCCTATGATTAAGTGCGCTCTCTAGTGGGCGTTGTGGTGTGCTATGAGAATAAAAAAAAACAACACTATTATAACTTCTAGTATGTTGTGCTTATGTGCACGTGCAAGTGAGTAACGAAGACTACTCTCCCCCAGACTTAAATCTAATCATCACAGATTGTAATGCTAGGTTCATAAAAAGAATTGGGAGGAGAAGTTACCCCATACTCAGAAATGAGCATACCGGATGATTAGCATTAATCTTGAATGCAGCTTCAAAGTGTCTGCCATCGATGCCGCTATACCTGCAAATCGACATCTCCACACACGCAGAAACAAAAGTAATAAAGCAAAATAGGGTCGTCTCCCATAAGCCCTTTTGTTTACTGTCCTTAAGGTGGACCAAATACCTGTATTAAGCATAGTTCTCAGCAAATGTTCAGAGTAGCATAAACTAGAATACAAAAACATAGATAATGAGATATGATTAGGAAGAGAAGAGATCGCAGAAGCAAAAACCCGGAGAATTCATCACGATTCAGCCATAGGCTGATTTGTGACGATTCTCCCCAGCCACATGAGATGGGAAGGAGGTGAAAGCTTTAGGTCTTAGGGGAGATTCCTCTCCCCTGCCCCTAACCTCTTCCTTCTCATGCCGGAGGGCTGAAAAGCACGCAGCTTGTAATAATTCGACCTGCTTTAATCTCTCCACAGTGGGAGAGCGCCATCGAGCAATAGGAGCTCAATCCAATTAATTGTTCTGCAGTTTTGGAGCAGTCAAGGGCGTCATTTCCCCACCCCATATGGGTGATAGATTTGCCCAGCTAACCTGTTTTAAACGTTTACATTTATTATTAGCCTTAGTAGAGTTAATCAAAATGTTTTTTGCCATGCCGGCTGTTGTGACTTCAGACTTCGCGACCTCGCCGCTCTTGTTCTCAGTTTCTTCTTCACTTGTCAACTCCTTTTCCTTAGCATTCATTTCTTTCCCTTGCTTTCCTACATCTAAAATCAACTCATTTGCATATTTATTAGTCATAATAGGTAAAAATATGATGTCGTTGGTTGTCATGGATGGAAGAGTGGGATGTGTCACCTTGGGTGACAAGGTTACACATCCACTAGGAATGTGAATGTTGGAACCACTCTCCTTCAAGAATTGGGCACCCAGGATAGGAATGGAATTATTTTCCATGGGGCCCAGGACTTGGAAGTTTGCGATAACCAAAATTCCATCTATAACTACCTCTATATCTCTAACTTCTCCTTCCGTCTCCACCACCACTCCATTGGCCAGGGTAAGTGACTTCCGATCATCGTTATTGATTTTTAAATTCAGATTTCCAACGTCTTGCAATGCAAGCACGTTGCGCGATGATCCGGTGTCATACAGAGCAGTGGTTTCAATGCTGTTAATTTTACATTTCACGGTTAACTCGCCCTTATGCCCTTCATCCGCCTCGGTTATGCTTTTTCCCTGCTCACGGGGATTCTTCTCCGTTATGCTAGGAGGGGCATCTTGAGTACGCTCGGAAAGCACATGAGCCAATTGGACCACTTGCATTTTCAAGTTCCTCATCGAGGTTGATTGGTTGGACATATTTGTTTGGGCCATATCAACGAACTTTTCCATCATCTCTTCTAAGGTACTTTTCCTTTGCATAGTAGCACCTTGGGTATAACCCGGATGAGGCGGCCTCCGTTGGCTTCCGGACGCTTGAGCATCATATTGATGCTGGCCCAGTTGCCATTGTAGGCCTGCAGTGCTTTGATTCCAAGAAATATTGGGGTGATTTCTCACACCCGGATTATGCGTGTTAGAGAAAGGTGCATTGCAATTTTGATTTTGGACAAAATTAACACACTCTTCTAAATTGAAGTTAGAGAGCTCGGAAGATATTTCACCTGTGGGACATTCGTATGCTTGATGTCCAGGGTTCCCGCACCCGAGACAAGAGATTGTTGGATCGATAGGCGCCCTTAGAGGGGGGGGTGAATAAGGGAATAAAAATTATTTTTATATTTTATGAAAATTACTAAATTGTTTTATAATATGAAAAGGGAAATATAACAATTTAGTTAATATGTGAGAATATCATAAAAACCAAGTTTAGAAACAAGTTCTAAATTGTTTTATGATGAGAGAGATTGAACTAAACAATTTAGACAAAGTAATTAGAATTGAAAAACTTTGTAACCAACATTTTAGAGATAACGCCAAAGGAGAGAAATCAAGTAAACACAAATAGAGACATGATTATATTATATAAAAAAAGTGTTTACATAAATTTGATTTCTATATCGCTAGAAATCGGAGGCGTACAAAAGTAAATTTCTTTTCCTTTTCTATACCGACTTGTATCCCCACAAACCGGTTGGTTTTAGCATATCCTTCCCCGGATAAGGCCTCAAGCCACTCTAGCCAATCCTTCCCCAGATATGGCCTCGAGCCCCCCTAGATCTAATCACCTAAAACTAGTCACCAACACAAGGCGAATTACTCCCTAAGTCCTACCCAGACCTAGTCACCAACACAAGGCGAATTCCTCCCTAAGTCCTACCCAGACCTAGTCGCCAACACAAGGCAAATTCTCTAAACGGTTACAAAAAGTATGGAATGGAAATAAAGATAACAATAATAAAACTCCCTATATTAGATCTTCTGAAGTTGGAGATGAAGGATCGTTGTATTCTAAGCGAAGTCGAAGCGATCATCCTTCGGATGTAGCGTGACGTTGTCCTCCTCCAGAATCCTCCTTAAGCTTTTAGTGGGAGATCCATCTTCGGCAGCATAGCAGCAATAGAATTGTGGCACAAGCAACCTCTCTGGGATGGATTAGCCAAAATGATCGAAGTTGGCTCACTTTATAGAACTTGGAGATAGCGCCTGCGGTAACTCCTAGCGCCTGCGGTAGCGTTCGTGTGGAGTGGTTGCGAAAACCATCGGCGGCGTGGCGCTGTGCACGAACTTGAGATAGCGCCAGGCGGTAGCGCTAGCGCTGGCGGTAGTGGTTGCGAAACCATCGGTCGTCGTGGCAGAACAAACTTTCGTCGAACGGAATTCGTAGAACCAAATTTTCGTCGAGCGGAGCTTCAAGTTGGTCGAACGAAACTTTTCGTCGAACGAAAATTTTTGTCGAACAAAATTTTTGTCGAACAAAAATTTCATCGAACACTGCTCGAAGTTTGTCGAACGGAACCTGAGCTAGCGCATGGCGGTAGCGATAGCACTGTCGGTAGTGCATTGTTTGAGATTTTTGAATTCAGCTGCTTTCTACCTGTGGAGTATTGCACCTATAGTTCCTACACACTATAAACACACGACAAGCAAGATCAAGTACAATTTAGGATTTGTAATTCTCAAACAAAGGGATGTGACACACATGTCCAACAATCTCCCCCTTTTGATAATAACAAATCCTTTTAGCAAGAAATCAACAATAGTGTTTATAGTATATGATAAGCAAGGTGATAGTGCAACTATAGTATATGATAAGCATGATGATATGCATACTCCCCCTATATTAATGCTCCCCCTACATAAATGCAATTTATGTTTTACTCCCCCTAAATGATAGATTTCATGAATTATTCTCCCCTTAATCTTCTATATTTCTCCTATATAGATTTCTTCAATTAATCTCTCCCTTTTGGTATTATCAAAAGAAGGTGGGGTGAGGGTAGTAAGGAGGCATTCTTTAGGCTAGTTATAAATCATGATCGAGCTTTTGTAATATATGAAATGATAAAGAGTTTAAGCATAGTATATATAAGAGATTTCAAATAAAAAGATAAGAGTTGTAAGCAAGCGGAAGATTATAAGAAACATCTTTTTGTAAGCATGAAAATCATAAGTAAAAATATGAGTTTTAGTTCAAAATTGAAAGAAGTTTTAACCTTTTTGAAATCTCAAAGTTTTTCATAAAGATACCAAGCATGAAATGAACATATCAAAGAGAGATACTACAATGTTACTTGATTTTAAGTTCAAGAGATACCAAAAACATTGTAGAGATCATATTACTTTCACACACTTTAATGCACACTATTTTTATAAAAAGTGGTGTATTAATCAAGGGTTGCACAAGATACTTTACTATTCATTCCAAGGTGCTCAACCTCACAATGCTTATGAAGACTTATCAGGAGATTCAAGTAGTGCTTGGTAGAGTTATAGTTGTCTACATATATAATTTTTTTGTTCACATTTGTGAGACAACATTCTTCGAATACACTTGTTTTGCAAACCCAAAAATTTTTAACTTAACCACTTTTCTAAATTTCATAAGTGCAATTCAAATGTAGTGTAGGCAATAAACTTATGCAAGTTTTAATTCATTGTACAATTACAACACACAAGCAAGCATTTTAGATTGAAACACACATGTTGATTGCCAAAATAAGTGAGTGAAATGTATCATTATCAATCATAAAACATTTACTCATACTTAGAGGCATGCTAAGCTTGGTTCTACACATTTTTCAATACAATTGATGCACTTTAAATAGATATATCAAAGCATGATAAACAAAAACAATGTTCATAGTAATTTCAAGGAATAAATTTTAACATTGTAAATAATTCTAAATAATAGAATTCATACATGCTTGATATTGGCAATAGAGATCATACAGTTTTTTTTTGTTTTATCATTTTTAAATCAATTAAAAACAGAAAATCACAAAAAAAAACATATTTTTCTAATTTTTGAATTTTGAATTTTTGTAGTAGATTTTTCACAATAGGAATAAAATACAAATCTCAAGAACATATTTTTGAATTTTTGAATTTTGAAGTTTTGTAGTTGATTTTTCATAATATGAATAAAAAACAAATCTCAAAAACATATTTTTGTATTTTTGAATTTTGAATTTTTGTAGTTGATTTTCTTAAATATAAATTAAAACAAAAATAAATGTCAGAAATTCAAAAAACAAATTAGTTAATATAAACAAACATATATTTAATGATTTTTAGAAATTTTAAAATTCAGAAAAATCAAGCACCCATGCTAGCGCCAGCGCTAGTGATAGCACGGCAAACAGTACGTGATTTTTTGATAATTTTAAATTTTTTATTTTTGATTTTGATTAAGTGTCCTTAGTGTAGTCTTATGCAAAAATTTTGTAATTTTTGGAGATGTCTTGATTGCTTAAATTTGCATAAATCTATAGCTTTTTCAAATACATGTGTTTTACAAAAATATTTAAGCTAAAAAATAAATAAATTATGCAAACACAAGAGGACATTTTTGTATTAAACAACCCAAAAGATGCATGATTTAAGTGATAAGTAAATAAAACGATCATGCGAAGAGTAATATAAGTATGTCCTAAGATTATAGACTACCCCGACTAAATGTCTACACCCTAGCCCCGTACTATTTGACAAATGGGCATGAGGAGCTGCACGTATGTCGTAGGTTGGGGTGTTAATCCCATGTGCACACACTAGAGAGCGCTCATCCTAGCATTCTTTCCCCCCAGTGCCTCGCAAGGCCCCACTAGAACCCTCCCCGGTTAAGGACAAGACATGACTTAGAGGTTAGGTTTCTAATGCATACAACCCTACGCCCCCGCTATTGTGAGATATGAAGTCATAGGTGAATAATCCTTGGACACCCTATGCTTTTAAACTATGGGTTGATTTATAAACTATGGGTTTTGTCTAATGTGATGAGTTATATAAATCAGCATAGTTTTTCTACTATTTTGAGATGATGATATGAGATAACTAGCACAATTACTAATATTCAATAAGTGACAATGCTAGTATGATGAGTTTTGGGTTTAATGTCATGTCATAAGATTAATATTAAAATTGCATGTATTCCAAAGTAGAGTTTCAAATTATAGATCTAGAATAGAGTGATGATTAAGTTTGATATATACTTTCATTAAAAATTTGATTCTAGAGTCTAAAAATATGAGAGATACAAGCAATCACTAGCAAAGCATATTCATACATCAAATAATGTAAGAAAAACATTATTCATAATTTGTATCATAAGATTCATAATTCCTATTACAGATTTGAGATATTTCTTGATAGAACATGAATTATGAATTATGATTATAGAGAATTTTGCATAGAATATATGTTAGATCATCAAGATGTATGTAAATTCTAATTCTTCTAGACTTATGACAATATGATTTGGTGATTTTTTTTGAATAAGCATGTTTGATTTGTAAGTCTAGGAAATGATGATCATGCAATCATATTAAAGACAAAGATCACATATATAAAGTTTTGAAATTTATAATAAAATTTGCATTCAATAATTGAATCTATTGATCTTTGGTTTTGCATGATAATATATGATTTATGATACAATATTCATATATATTCTAATGATTAATCCATAAACTATGTGTTTGTTTGGAATTTTGGTATTCTATTATAATTTCAAAAACACACAGATATCATGAAATTGGAATAACATTGTAAATATTATACCTAACATAAATATATAAGCATGGACCAAGAAGTGATGCTAGGATGATGAGTTTGAATGCAATGTTATTACATAGGATTAATGGAAATAATGTTGCATGTAATATGAGAAATTTTCAAATTAATTTTCTTTAGACCTAGAATGAAATGATTAAACTTTTGATTTTAATGATACAAGATGATTCTAAGGTCTAAATTTCATGCAAACATTGGTGACACACATCACACACATAATATCTAAATTAATATATGAAACAATTATACTTAGGATAACATGAGATGAAAAATCCATAAACACAGAAATTTCCAAATCAAGCAAACTGAGATAGCTTTTTAAAACGGAGTTGAAATTGGGCAAAATGACAGCACTAAACCAACTCAAATGGGCAAGCCTAGTTTACCGTTGGATGGAGATTTCTGTGCTCTTTCCAAAAATATATTAAACGCGAAAATCGGACGAGTGGATCAAAAGATATGGTTGTTTGAAGTTTTGAAAGATTAATTTATGTTTTCAATTTTTCTAGAAAATATTCTTCATTATAAGGGCTATTATATGCAGCAAACAAAAATAGAAAAGAATCAAAAATGTTACGCATTTTAATTTTTAGTTTAAGCCCTTTAATAAACCATTTAAATCCAATGTTTAAAGTAGTTTCAATAGTCTTGATAATAATTTCAATATTTAATTTCTAATGATAATTCAAGACAATTAAGGGTAAAGGATTTAAAAGGATAAAGAACAATCAAAGATGAAAGATATATCACTTTTAAAAATATATGACTTAATGTTCAATTTTAATTCAAATTTGATTTGATAAACACTAGGCTTAATATATGAAATTCATATTTCATGATATATAAAGTGATCATAACATGTTTGTTCAAAAATAAAAAATAAACAAATGAAAAGAGACAATAAGCATATCATGAAGTAGAGTAGTGATATTTCATTTTTATTTGTTTCTACCTCATGCAAATGATAGGATACTAATGAATAAGAGATTTAGGTATCCAAAGGGGACCATGTGGGATGGTTCCTTTGGGTACCCAAACACATCGTGGTTGCTTTTGGGAAGATAATGATGAATGGGCTTTTACAATTAAAGATGATATGTCATTTTTCTATATGGGTCTCCATTCATACCTTGGTTGTTTATCTTTTAAATTCATATTATGATTATGTGACATCATTATATGATTATATTTGTTTGATAAATAATTCAATTGTGATTTATGTTTATTCAAATTATTTTTCAAAATAGATTGATGTTGATAATCATAATGAATTTTATTATATTGATTCTTTGAAAGTTTATAAGAGTGATTGTCTTTCTTTAGAAGTGATTGTTGAAAGAGTGGGTTACAATATGTTTTAAAAGATTGATTATTATTTTGATGATTTTCATTTCCACTCTTTCTTATAGATATACTCTTATAATATGAAGGATAATATTTTGTACTTTGATTTTCATGTAAAGGTGTTCTTAAATTTGAGTCATGATTGAAAATATACTGAGACTTATAATAGTGACTCTAAAGAATTTTGTGAGGGTCATAATTCTTTTTGAAACTGAACTCCTTTTGATTTGATGTATGAAAATGGTTCTTTTTAGAAATGATTTTGTAAGTTATTTTATCTTTGTTATTCAAAATCTTTTGATGAAATTCATTACATGACATTTGAATTTTTTCAACAAAAGATTTCAATTGTAATAACTTACAAGATAAAGCATCAATTTCAATTATCAATTTTTCATTATGCCTTTTAGAAATTAAGAGCCCTTTTTCAATTTCCTTGAATTTTTCTTTTAATAAATTGCAATCAAAACAAGGAATAGGAATTTTAACTAAAGAGCAAGAGAGAGTATTTAACACATCAATATTTGATTCTACATTATCGTTTGCTTTTAAAGATTTATTTTCTAAACGTAAATTGGAATTAGCAATTTTTAACTTTAAAATTTTACGTTTAGCAATTTTAAGCATACGAGAAGCAGAAAAAGAATTTGTTACAAAAAGAGGAGTTTTTTATTTTCTTACATTGCTATGGGATGAGGCAAGATTTGGACAAACGATTCCTTTGACATCTTCTTTGCATTCCTCTTCCATAGTTGCATTTCCATCTTCTCTTTTGCTTGATGTGTTGCCAACAAATGAGTCCAATATTGTGATGTTGTGTTCTTCTTCCTCCAAGCATGAGTCCTCATTGATTTCTTCTCTTGGATCCATAAGGAATTCCTCGTCGATTTCTCTCTTAGATGTATCTTCCTCCAAGAATGAGTCCTTGTCAATTTCTTCTCTTGGATCTATAAGGAATTCCTCTTGTTCATCATCTGTGGAAGGAAGACTATAAGAATTCTCAAGAAATTTCCAAACTTCATAAGCAGTAGGAAATGTATAAATAAGTTTGAAAATATTTTGATCTAATGCACAATATAGACTATTCATTGATTTGGCATTTAAAAACATTTCATTTTTATTAAGAATACTTGGGGGCATTTTAATTGTAATATTCCATACTTCAATATCTAAAGATTTAAGAAATTTTTCCATAAGAAATTTCCACCCATTATAATTTTTGCCTTCAAATAAAGGTGGTGCTAAAGAATTTTTATTTATAAGAAAGTTTCCCCCATTAGTAGAAGCGAGATCATGAGATGCCATTATTCCTATTTTTTAAACCGTTTGGAATAACCTACCCTCTGATACCACTTGTTGGATCGATAGGCGCCCTTAGAGGGGGGGGGGGTGAATAAGGGAACAAAATTTATTTTTATATTTTATGAAAATTACTAAATTGTTTTATAATATGAACAGGGAAATATAACAATTTAGTTGATATGTGAGAATATCATAAAAACCAAGTTTAGAAACAAGTACTAAATTGTTTTATGATGAGAGAGATTGAACTAAACAATTTAGACAAAGTAATTAGAATTGAAAAACTTTGTAACCAACATTTTAGAGATAACGCCAAAGGAGAGAAATCAAGTAAACACAAATAGATACATGATTATATTATATAAAAAAGTGTTTACATAAATTTGATTTCTATATCGCTAGAAATCGGAGGCATACAAAAGTAAATTTCTTTTCCTTTTCTATACCGACTTGTATCCCCACAAACCAGTTGGCTTCAGCCTATCCTTCCCCGGATAAGGCCTCAAGCCGCTCTAGCCAATCCTTCCAGGAATATGGCCTCGAGCCCCCTAGATCTAATCACCTAGAACTAGTCGCCAACACAAGGAGAATTACTCCCTAAGTCCTACCCAGACCTAGTCGACAACACAAGGCGAATTCCTCCCTAAGTCCTACCCAGACCTACTCGCCAACACAAGGCGAATTCTCTAAACGGTTACAAAAAGTATGGAATGGAAATAAAGATAACAATAATAAAACTCTCTATATGAGATCTTCTGAAATTGGAGATGAAGGATCACTGTAGTATAAGCGAAGTCGAAGCGATCGTCCTTCGGATGTTGCGTGATGTTGTCCTCCTCCTGATTTCTCCTTAAGCTTTTAGTGGGAGATCCATCTTCGGCAGCATAGCAGCAATAGAATTATGGCACAAGCAACCTCTCTGGGATGGATTAGCCAAAATGATCGAAGTTGGCTCACTTTATAGAACTGGGAGATAGCGCCTGCGGTAGCTCCTAGCGTCTGCGGTAGCGTTCGTGTGGAGCGGTTGCGAAAACCGTCGGTGGCGTGGCGCTGTGCACGAATTTGAGATAGCGCCAGGCGGTAGCGGTTGCGAAACCGTCGGTCGTCGTGGCAGAACAAACTTTCGTCGAACGGAATTCGTCGAACGAAATTTTCGTCGAGCGGAGCTTCAAGTTCGTCGAACGAAACTTTTCGTCAAACGAAATTCGTCGAACGAAAATTTTTGTCGAACGAAATTTTCGTTGAACAAAAATTTCATCAAACGCAACTCGAAGTTCGTCGAACGAAACCTGAGCTAGAGCCTGGCGGTAGTGGTAGCGCTGGCGGTAGTGCATTGTTTGAGATTTTTGAATTCAGCTACTTTCTACCTGTGGAGTATTGCACTTATAGTTCCTGCACACTATAAACACACGACAAGCAAGATCAAATACAATTTGGGATTTGTTATTCTCAAACAAAGGGATATGACACACATGTCCAACAGAGATGGCCATCACTGAAGCAGATGAGGCGGCAGGCTTCTTCAGAATTATGATGCTCTCAGCTGGTGCTCCAGAGGTGTATACTTCAAAAAGTCCTCTTGCGATCCTTGGGGTGTTTCGTCCTGCAGTCCAGAATGATCTATGAGTCGCGGTGTCTTATAGAATCCGCAGTGCTTCTTCAGGAGTGTGGTTTAGAATGGTTCCATGATGAGTCCCATTTATATACACATTTATGGACTCATCTGGGCCATATTTCTAGTCGATGCACCACACTTTAGGCATGTTTACAATCATATTTGTTATTCCCTGCTAGGTGCACTCTTAGGCCCATTTCGGTGTGCATTTGCGCTCCTTGTTATTGGGGGTAAGCACATGGTGCTCCCCAATCCTTTTTCTGTGTTTATTTGGTGTTGGAGGTGTATTCCCAGCTGGTATGTCTTATGTGCAGGTGGCCGGATCGTCCCGTTTTCCCCCAAAATTTATGTCTGTGCATATCGCACGGTCATGCGTTTCCTTGACGCACGGACGGTTGCGATCGTGCGTCTGTATCTGAGCAGAAAATGGACAATCTGAGTTTAGTCGTGCATTTTTACGCACGGGCGGAATTGCCTGTGCGTGAGTAAAACGCGCAGTCGACCTGTTTCCTCCTGTTTGTAGTCATTCTGAATTTACCCGTGCATTTTTATGCATGGGCGGATTTGCCCGTGCGTGAGTAAAATGCACGGGCGGCGCAACGTCTCCCTCAAGTCAGAATTTATCATTTAATAACGCACGGTCGTGCGTTCGACCGTGCGTGACCATTTTTCTTCCTGTTTAGTATATAAAGCAGGATAAGCCGCAGTCAATGAGAGAGCCCTCCGGGGAGCAGGAAATCAGGTCCTTCCCATCGTTTTTGAGGTTTCAAGGCTTCTCCTTCACCTCCACCACCAAGGATACCATTTTCCGGCGATTTCTTCCACCATTCTTCCATCCGGGAGCGTTAGCAAGCATTCTCTGCCATTAGTTCAAGCATTCCTCGTCGTGGGAAGCCATAGAAGTGCTGCAGATCATTAGAGCGGTGACAGCCTTCTTCGAGTCCGCACACCATCTGAAGGCCGAGCCCGGAGAGAGCCCAACAACCTCTCATTCCGGCCGAGAACCCAAGATGCGGTGATATCTTCTGTTTGGTCCTCTCTAAACTTGATGCTTGTGTTTTCTCTTTGTGTGTTGTAATGAACTATTGTTATAGTAATGATTTAAATCCTTGCTTGTTCATGTGCAATGACGCTGTGGTATGAGAATAACTTTTCCTTCTTGTTGTGATTTTCTGAGTCCTTTGTTTGAGAAGCCACCTAGAAATTGCTAGTGATGATGTTTGCGAAGAGGTGTGTGCGACCCTCATTCGTCACAGTTACCTTCAATCCACGCGCCACCTGAAGCACGGCATCGCGGCCGTTGCATCCATCCCGCCTTGTGAAGCGGTGTTTTGACCCACTTCTCTCTTTTCCGCACTAGCTTAGGAAACCAATCACAAAGTCCTTGTTGTTATTTTCTTCGCTCGTATAACAATCAATTCACCACGCGTTTCGTTCACCAGAACCTGCATTCCTTGAGAGATGATATTCAGGGAAGCGATTCCCAAATTTATTACTTGACAGCGACCGGTGCACTTGCCGAATATGCATCAAGTTTTTGGCGCCGTTGCTAGGGAATGCAGGCGTGTAACGCTTTGTGTTGTGAATCTTTGTTATAGGAGCAGTTGTTTTTTATTTTTGTTTTTCTTTGTGTCTTCTTTTTGTGTATGTAGAGGCAAGCCGGAAGGGAATTAGTACCCTTTGATCAGGAGATTGAATGTACTGCGCGCGCACTAAGGCGTGCTGCAGCCGTGCAAGCGGCTATGGGAGATAATATGGAACTTGGAGGTATGCCGAGAGTACCCAATGATCGGGAAGAAGTGAATCCTGGATTACCCCATATGGGGCAAAATCATCTAAGGGATGAGCAGGAGGTGGTTAGACCGAGGCCCCGGACCATGAGAGATTATACCACTCCAACAGTTGGGAGTGTGTATCCAGGATTTGGGCCTAACATCATGAATAACTAGTTTGAGATCAAACCGGCCATCCTGAACATCATCTGCAACAATGCTCAGTTCTCTGGGATGCCTAGTGAAGACGCACATCTTCACTTGGCGGAGTTCGCCGACATTTGCGGTACCTTCCGGTATGCAGGAATTACTGACGAAACAGTCAAGATGAGACTGTTCCCTTTCTCGTTGCGTGACAAAGCCAAGGTTTGGCTCCATTCTATCCCTCCAGGAACTGCTGCCACTTGGGATGCGCTTGCGCCAAAATTTCTCGCCAAATTCCACCCGGTGGACAAAATTGTGAGCCTTCGGCGGGAGATCGCCACTTTCCTGCAAGCTGAGCAAGAATCTCTCGCAGAAGCTGGGGAGCGTCTTGGTGACCTCCTTCGCAAATGCTAAATCACGAGCTTGAGTCGTGGAACATCGTGGAAACCTTCTACTTTGCCATCGAGCCCAACCACCGGGCAATGATTGACGCTGCTGCAGGAGGGACCCTGATGAACCATACGCCGGAGGAAGCTCTCAGAATTCTGCAGGACACTGCCTCACACAGCACCTTCTGGACCGCTGGGAGAAATGCGCCGAGAAGCGCTCGGGGACTGTTCGTGTTGGGCTCATTACCTCTCGCTGCTGCGCCCACGACTAACATTTCTTGTGAAGGATGCGGAGGCGGTGGTCACCACGCATATGAGTACCCAGGTAGCGGGCTATCAGGTGAATTCTCTCAGCTTAATTTAAATGAATCGGTAAATTTTGTAGGAAACCAAGCTAAGGGGGCACCCTATGGCAATGTCTATAATCCGGGTGTGAGGAATCACCCGAATTTTTCCTAGAATCAAAATACTGCAGGCCAATGATGGCAACCGGGCCAGCATCAATACGATGCTCAAGCGTCCGGAAGCCAACCGAGGCCGCCTCATCCGGGTTATAATCAAGGCACCCCGGCCCCATAGAAAAGTAATCTGGAAGAAATGATGGAGAAGTTCATGGAAGCCGCCAGCTCTAGTTTGGCAAACCAAACCGCGTCCATGCGTAACTTGGAGACGCAATTGGGCCAATTGGCTCAAGTGCTAATCGAGCGTTCGCAAGGGACCCTTCCCAGTAATACTGGAAAAAATCCAATTAACCAAGGGAAGAGTCTCTCTGATGCAGGAGTGAGTGACCCAAATGAGTTGGTGATCTCATGCTCCATTAATAATATTGAAACGGCGGCCCTATGTGATTCCGGTTCATCTCGCAACGTCCTTGCATTGCAGGATGTTGCTAAATTAAAACATGAAACGAACACAGATGATCGGAAATCCCTAGTGCTTGCTAATGGGACTGTCATTCAGGCAAAGGGAGAAGTAAGGAATGTGGAAATTACAATAGAATGGACGATCGTGGTTGCCGACTTCCAAGTTTTGGGACCAAGTCAGAATCAATCTATTCCCATCTTGGGAGTACCATTCTTAAAAGAGAGCGGTGCCACCTTAGATTTTTCTAAAGGGTGTGTTGTCTTACCTTGTAAGGTAACACCCCCCACTTACCCCAAGATTGTTTCCGAAGCAGTAATCCGCTTTCCCCTTGTTATCACTGATGAATCATCTAGTGACGCAGAAGCAAGGAAAGAAAAAAATCGCAAGAAGCAGAGAAGAAAGAAGAGGAGTTGCGGGTCGTGAATGAAGAGGTGATAAAGGCAGGAGAAAGCGGTGAGACCCAAGCGCTGAACGATGAGAGAGAAGGCGGAGCAAAGCGCCTTATAAATAGTTTTTTGAGTCATAATGACCACTGTAAACATTTTAAATAGGTCCATTGGGCTGATCCAGTTGTCACGGCGGAAACGGAAGTGATGCCACCGACCACCAAGGTGGGAAGTTCTGACGAATATCAACGTTGGCGCTCTCCAACTGTGGAGAAGTTGAAGCATGAAAGATTGTTGCGTGGATTACGCTCTGCTGCCCTCCGGCGCGAGAAGGAGGAGGTTAGGGGCAAGGGGGAGACATCCTCCTTGGGCCCTAAAGGCTTCACCTCCTTCCCATCTCGCATGGCTGGGGAGAACCACCACAAATCAGCATACAGCTGATGCGTGATGGGGTCTCCAAGTTTTGTTTGTGCTGTTTCTTCTGTCTGATTTTGTGCTCTGTTATATTACATTGCTGTGTTGTGTTTTTATTAAGTATGTAACAATTTTATAACTACTGCTATCAAATTATAATACAGGTATTTTGTCCACCTTTAAGGATGTTAAACAAAAGGGCTTCTTGGGAGATAACCCATGGGAACCACCCGGTTCCATTTGCTTAGTCTATTTATTTTAGTCCTGTTATTTTTCTTTTTGCTAACATCGCAGGTTAAAGCTCTCGCGTCGTGGATGAGGAAGGAGATAATTTAAAAAAAAAGGGGGGAATTACCGCACTTTTGGCATGCTCATTTATGAGCATAGGTCCACTCTACCCCTATTCTCCTTATTCCAGAATTCCCTATTTTATTTAGTTTTGATCAAGTCTGGGGGAGGGATCGAGCTATGCAAGTGCACACACTTTGCATAGCATGTTAGAATGTGCTGAGTTAGGAATTTTCAATTGTATTGTGCACACTGCGTACACTTGCACCTAGTACACGTGCACTTGATCACGCGTGCTTATTGGGTATTGCTGCGAGGTTCCCCGCTCGTAAGAATTGGATTGTTAGTGTAGGAGTGAAGGGTGGAGAAAAATGTCGACTCGAGTAGTTCTCTAGTTGAGTGCTCCCGTCACGCCTAGAAATTCAATTAGAGTAGAATAAAATTCAATGTTGAAATTTAAGTATTTCTATTATAGTAGCTGCAATTTATTTTACTTTAGTGGTGAATCCGGTGAATCCAATAGTAGCATAGGGTCGAGTGTAGCTGGACTAGTAGTAGCTTATTACTATGGTCAGTAGGAAGGACAACCTTTCTCGGTGGCTAGAACTTGCACTAGGCGACTCTTGAAACGATTGCGTTGAAGTACTCGTTATAAAGTGTGATATAGGCCATTTCATGGTCCGTTTGTGCTTTTGAAATCCTTACCAATGTAATCACCTTTGCAAGCCCACTAGAGCCTACCTTTCCTCCGTGTTTAGCTCCACCAAAATGTCACCAAAGCCATACGACCAAGCCCATTTTCGCACCAACAAATGAGCTGAAAGAAATTTATATATCTATCACGGTTGGTGTCATCTGCGTGTTGTATGATAGCTTTGAAAAGGCTGAAGGAGAAGTTTTTAGTGTGCCTACAAAAGAAATTCTGTCGAGAAAAGAAAAAAAAAGAGAAAAAGAAGAAAAATTGTTCAAAACGAACTTTCAATTACATTCTCTCGACAGAGACAAAATATGATTGGCTAAGCACACACCTAGTGTTCAGTCGAAGTATGGGGGTGTTGTGTACTTCTTGAAAATGTTGTATTGGTGATTGTAATTCTCTTGAGTGCTCAGTTATGTTGAATGCAATTCCCATCGTCCTTCTACTTATCTAGCCTAAACTCATCCTAAGCCAAATCCTAACCTATAAGTCCTATTGACTTTAGATAGGAGTCATCTCATGCAGTAGAGAGAGTGCGAACGTGCAAGCCTATGGACACCTACTTTGATGGATTTCTTAGGAGATTGTCCCGAGCATTGATTCGAGTAATACTCTACTCATTCGTCACGCTATTTCCCTTGTGCGCGACCGAAAGATTCACCGGGATTCACCATCCAAGTAAATTAGATTTCAAATTACTGTTTTAGAAATAGTTAAATATAACTTTGAGTTAAATTCTATTCTAATGTATTTCTACACCCGTGAGCATGCGACTTCTAATTGTTCTGATAGGAGAGCAGAGTAGTTTGCCCGAGACGTGCAAATGGTTAAGTCTCGGGGTGTGATGAGTCCCATTTATATACACATTTATGGACTCATCTGGGCCGTATTTCTAGTCGATGCACCACACTTTAGGCATGTTTACGATCATATTTGTTATTCCCTACTAAGTGCTCTCTTAGGCCCATTTCGGTGTGCATATGCGCTCCTTGTTATTGGGGGTAAGCACATGGTGCTCCCCAATACTTTTTCTGTGTTTATTTGGTGCTGGAGGTGTATTCCCAGCTGGTATGTCTTATGTGCAGGTGGTCGGATCGTCCCGTTTTCCCCCAAAATGTATGTCTGTGCATATCGCACGGTCGTGCGTTTCCTTGACGCTTGGACGGTTGTGATCGTGCGTCTGTATCTGGGCAGAAAACGGACAATTTGAGTTTAGTCGTGCGTTTTTACGCACGGGCGGATTTGCCCGTGCGTGAGTAAAACGCACGGTCGACCAGTTTCCTCCTGTTTTTAGTCATTCTGAATTTACCCATGCGTTTTTACATACGGGCGGATTTGCCCGTGCATGAGTAAAATGCACGGGCAGCGCAACGTCTCCCTCAAGTCAGAATTTATCATTTAATAACGTACGGTTCACGCACGATCGTGCGTTCGACCGTGCGTGACCATTTTTCTGCCTGTTTAGTATATAAAGCAGGGTAAGCCGCAGTCAACGAGAGAGCCCTCCGGGGAGCGGGAAATCAGGTCCTTCCCGCAGTTTCTGAGGTCTGAAGGCTTCTCCTTCACCTCCACCACCAAGGATACCATTTTCCGGTGATTTCTTCCACCATTCTTCCATCCGGGAGCGTTAGCAAGCATTCTCCGCCATTAGTTCAAGCATTCCTCGTCGTGGGAAGCCATAGAAGTGCTGCAGATCATTGGAGCGGTGACAGCCTGCTTCGAGTCTGCACACCATCTGAGGGCCGAGCCCGGAGAGAGCCCGACAACCTCTCATTCCGGCCGAGAACCCAAGATGCGGTGATATCTTCTGTTTGGTCCTCTCTAAACTTGATGCTTGTGTTTTATCTTAGTGTGTTGTAATGAACTATTGTTATAGTAATGATTTAAATCCTTGCCTGTTCATGTGCAATGACGCTGTGGTATGAGAATAGTTTTTCCTTCTTGTTGAGATTTTCTGAGTCCTTTGTGTGAGAAGCCACCTAGCAATTGCTAGTGGTGATGTTTGCGAAGAGGTGTGTGCGGCCCTCATTCGTCACAGTTACCTTCCGCCCACGCGCCACCTGCAGCACGACATCACGGCCATTGCATCCATCCCGCCTTGTGAAGCAGAGTTTTGACCCGCATCTCTCTTTTCCGCACTAGCTTAGGAAACCAATCACAAAGTCTTTGTTGTTATTTTCTTCACTCGTATAACAATCGATTCACCACGCGTTTCGTTCACCAGAACCTGCATTCCTTGAGAGATGATATTCGGGGAAGCGATTCCCAAATTTATTACTTGACAGCGACTGGTGCACTTGCCGAATACGCATTATTCCACCGGCAGCATCATCAATCATAGCCCTATAGTTAGGCTTGATTGCGAAATAGAAGTTCTCCACCAAATTCCATGGTTGAAACTCATGATGGGGGCATTTCCGTAGAAGGTCCATGAACCTTTCCCACGCTTTTGCCAGGGTTTCCTGATTGTTTTGCCGGAAGGTTGCAATCTCCCTTCTCATGCTCACTATTTTATCAACTGTGTGGAACTTGGAGAGGAATTTTTCTTGCAGTGCATCCCAGGTGGTAGCTGTGCCCGGCGGGATTGTATGGAGCCATGCCTTCGCCTTGTCACGGAGGGAGAACGGGAATAACCTCAACTTCACCGTGTCATCCGCTATTCCGGCGTACCGGAACGTTTCGTAGATCTCTGAGAATTCTGCCAAGTGAAGATGGGGTTCTTCACTTGCCATCCCCAAAAACTGGGCATTGTTGCGGATAATGTTCAGGATCGTCGGCTTGATCTCGAATTGATTGTTCATGATAGCTGGGCCGAAACTGGGATACACACTCCCCACAGTGGGAGTGGTATAATCCCGCATCATTCTAGGCCTCGCTCGGGCCACCTCGTTCTCATCATCAGCATGACCTGCAGCGGGTGCATTCTCACCCCAGGGTTAATCTCGTTCCTGTTGATGTTGAGATCCATGGCCGCAGCAGCACGACGACGTGCGTGCAGCGTCCTCCCAATTTCAGGGTCATACTCCAAGAACTCTTCAGGGTCTTGCCCATACATAAACTAGCTTACACACACAAAGAAAACAGAAATAGAAATAAAAAACAACTAAGAATCTTTATAGTAGGCTCCTGGAAGAAAAATTCATAAAACGCTCGCAGTCCCCGGCAACGGCGCCAAAAACTTGATGCGATTACGGCAAGTGCACCGGTCATACAAGTAATAAAATTGGGAGAGACTCCCCGAATATCGTTCTCAGAGGACTGCAAGTTGGGTTGTATGAATCCTTGTTAGGGAAGCACTTATATAGATTCTTAAATACTCAATAAAGAGAGGGGTTTTGATGGTGGTTTTCCTAAGTTAACTACAGAGAAAGAAAATGCGGGCCTAGAGCTCCGCTTCGCTTGTCGGGATGGAATGCAGGTCGCGATGCCGTGCTTCGGTGAGCGGGTGGACAAGAAGGCTAGCGGATGAGGGTCGTAGGCACCTCGTCGCGGAACACGCAACTAGCAATTGCTAGTGCGGAGCACTATAAAGTGGTGGAGTGGATGACGGACTACGATGCTCCTCAAATCTCATAAACCACACAAGATCTCGACAATCATGAAATCATTTTACTTAAAACACAATGTTTATGAACATCATCTAGATTTACAAACATATAAGGAAAACTCTAAGCAATGCACAAGGGGAAAGAGAAAACCGAAGCTCGAAGACTATGCTGAAGATTCTCGGCCGGAATCGTAGGGTTGTCAAGCCTTGTCCGTGCTTGGTCTTCAGTTGCGTCCGGGGTCTGGAGGAGCTGTCACCTTCCTCTACTTTTGCCCGTCTTCTTCGTGGTCTAGCTCAAGGTAACTCTTGTTCAACACCTTAAATGCAGCGGAGACTTTCCGTCTATGGCATTCTTGAGCTTGTAGATGATGGAGGAGGCCAAGGAGGGAGCTTTGGCGGAAGATTTGCAAGACAAGGGTTGCTGGAGCTCCTCCTAGTTCAACGGTGGTGGAGAGGCAGAAAATGTGCGGAAATGGCAGGCTTCTGAGTTTTTCCCGCGGGGGCTCTCGATTGCAGCAGAATTCCTGCTTTAAATACTAAATGGTCAGAAATTTAGTCACACACAGTCGAACGTACGACTGTGCGCTGCCCGTGCATTATTAAACAAGAAAAATTGACTTGTGGAAGAAGCAGCAGCGCCCGTGCATTTTGCTCACGCACAGTCGAAGCTGCCCGTGTGTAAAAACGCACGACCAAATCCAGATGGGCTAAAAATTGGTCGAAACAGGCAATCGTGCATTTACTTCGCGCACGGGCAACTGCCCGTGCGTAAGAACGCACGAATAAAGTCAGATCATCAGTTTTCTACCCAGATGAAGGCGCACGACTGCAGCCGTCCGTGCGTTAAGAAAATGCACAACCGTGCGATATACACAGTCATGATTTTTGGGCAAAAGGGGATGATCCAATGACCTACAAGCATAGAAATCCAGCTGGGAATGCACGTCCAGCACCAATCAGACATAGAAAAAGGATTGGGGAGCACCATGTGCTTACCCCCAATAACATGGAGTGCAAACGCACACCAAAACGGGCCTAAAACGAGCACGAATCACTTAAGTGCCCGAAAATGATCATAAGAGAAATAGAAGCACTAATAGCTCGAAAATGACATGCACGAGAGTGAAAAGTAACCTGGATGAGTCCGTAAAATTGTATATAAATGGGACTCATCAAGTGATGCACGTGATAGATCATGAAAGGCAATTATATACACATTGTGAATTCGTGGTGCAGTGAGTACAATACTATTGGTTTTAGGATCAATAATTTTACATAAATCAGTAGAAGACTCAAATAAGACATTTAGACCTTTATCGCAAAGTTGACTACAAGAAATCAAGTTATGTTTCAAACCTTCTATATATAAGACATTAGTAAGAGAGAAAGAATTGTTACCCACAGTACCGGTGCCTAAAATCCTTCCCTTTCCATTGTCCCCAAATGTCACCATTCCTCCTTTCTTCTTAGTGAGGCTAAGGAATTTTGCTTTATTGCTCGTCTTGTGTTTGGAGCACCCTGAGTCCAAGTACCACATGTCTTCCTTTTCCTTAGCCTGCCAACATACCTAACAAGAAGATGAGAGTAAAGATCCGGATACCCAAGTGGTTCCTCCCCATAGAATAGGTGGAAACCTTTGGCACCCAGATTTGCTTTACAGTACATCGACCCTTCATCCTGCAAGAGTCCAAGGTATGCCCGAAGTGATGACACTTGGCACATAACACAAAAGGGGTTGAGACCTTTTTCGGTTTTTGTTGAGGACTCTTGCTGGAGGATGGGGAATCAGCAGAAAAAATTCCAGATTTATGATTATTACATGAATTATGATTTCTATTACTACCGCCAGCGTTAACTGTTACCGCCGGGCGGTAGTTAGCAGATACATAACCTAGCCCAATTTTTGCATTACCATGCCTTTGGTTGGCCAAAATCATATCAAGACTTTTCTGACCAACACCAAATTTTTCTATGGCTAAGTTAAGATCATGGATTTGGGCTTTTAATGCAAAATTTTCACTAACTAAATTTCTGCATCTATTTGCAAAGTTTTTCTTTTCATTTTCAACCTTAGAAAGTGAGAGTTTCAAATTTCTTTCTAAGTCTCTCTTTTGTTTCGGGAGTGATTCGATATTGGAGAGAGCGTTAGAAAGATCAATTTCAAGTTCGCTAGTCCTTGCCAAAAGATCATCATTCCTTTGGCAAGACTCCATCTCCTTTCCCAAGGCAATTACTTCCTTATTTAATTTTTGATTTTGTTTTAAAAGAATTTTATTTTCAGTTTTAAGTAGATCAAGATCTTTTAAATTTTTGCCAAAAGATTTACAAGTTTTTAAGTATTCGGAATAAAGATCATCATAGTTAGAAGGGATTACCTCAGTGTCGCATTGGACACTGCACTCGTCATCGGTTGATTCATTGCTTTTCCCCATAAGGCACAAGTTTGCCTCATCATCATCGCTTGAGCTTGATTTACTTGAGCACCCGGAGGAAGAGTCATCCCATGTTGCAGCTTTTAAGACCTTCTTCTTCTGGTTTCCTTTAAGCCGTTTTTCTTTTTCCTCTGTTCTTGTTTATTTTTCTGTATTGTGTTGTGTGCTCTCATTGTGTTTGTTTTTATTACTCACTCAGTACACATATATATATATATCACTATTTTAATTCCGCTATAAAAATAAGTGAAAAACTTTTTAATACTCTATTCACCCCCCTCTAGAGTGACTTTAAGATCTAACCTCACTTTCAATTGGTATCAGAGATTGGTTGATTCTTTACAGGCTAACACCTGAATAAAAAGATCAATTAGATCTTAAATTTTATTCTAGAGTTTCTTTTGCTAAAAATCCATGGCACAGAACAAAGAATACTCAAGCACAAGACCTCCTATGTGCAATCTAAATAAGTTTTCACTATGGAAGGCAAGGATCAGATTATACATGAATTCTATTGACGAAGAAATTTTTAATGTTATTTTGACAGGACCTCCTACTCCTACAGCAACAACAAATAATGTTATTCCACCTCCTGAGTGGACAGATGCTCAAAAGAAGCAGAGAAGTGCAAATGCCAAAGCAATGAATATATTGGAACAGATAATGTCAGATGAACTATTTCAAAAGGTTATGGACTGCACCTCAGCTAGGGATATCTGGAATACCCTCAACAGCATGGTTGAAGAGTCAGAGTCTTCATCCAGCTCTTCTGAAGATGAAGAAAAATCAAATGATAAGGACCAATGTTTGATGGCTATATATGACTCAAGCAGTGAGTCAGAATATGCATCATCATCCAGCTCCAGTGATGATGAAGATGAAAGAAATTTCTGCATGATGGCTATCAATGCCTCAGGAAACAACTCTGAAGAATCATAATCTGAAGCTGACATTGATCAGGTAATTTCTAATTTTGATTTAAATTCAAATGAATTCAAAGATGAATTCAAAGTTCTTTGCTTAGACTTAATCAAATCTGAGAAGGAAATAATCTCTCTCAGAAATCAGTTGGCTGAAATGAACCAATTAAGTGAAGAAAATGTCAATCTTAAGAAAGATTTGGCTGCCTCCAGAGAACACATTATTCTCATTGAGAACAAGTTGTCTGAAGCTAAGAGATTTGAAGAATCCCTAAATGGGAGAAGTATCAAACTGATGGACATCACAAGCACAGTGAATGCCAGATTAAGTGGCAAACTAGGCTTGGGTGCATCATCAAGTGAGCCACATCTTATTAAGAAAAACATCTTATCTACCCCAGTAAAATTCATTTCTGCTAAGAACAAAGAGCCAGTATAAATAGAGAAAATAGAGAAAAACATTTCAAGCAAGGCTGTTATGAATAAAAGAATTCAGCAGAATTCATCGAATGGAGCTCCATGAAATCAATTCATTTCGTCGAACGGAGATCGACGAACTCTGAAGCCAGACCTTCAGTATAGCTATTATTCGAACGGCGCTCGAAGAAAGCTCTCCACTTCGTCGAACGGCGATCGACGAATTCATCCAAATTCGTCGAACGGAAAATTTACTGAATATCAACAGAATTCTTATTCTTCACATACTAAGAATCCTTTCACTGAGTGGATAATTCATCCAAGGAGATATCATCCACAAGGTTATAAGGATCAGCCTGAGATGTCTTTCATTTCAGAATTTTGTGGAAAAACAAAAGGACCCAAGGTAGTCTGGGTCAAGAACAACTAGAATGTTTTCTGTTTTATAGGTAAAGGGCTATCCAAAAATAAAAGAACAATGGTATTTGGATAGTGGTTGATCAAAGCATATGATAGGAAACATGGCCAACTTAAGCAACTATAAGGCAAGGCTTGGACCCAAAGTGATCTTTGGAGACTCCAACTATGGACAAACCAAAGGCTATGGACAAATCAAAGTTGGAGCAGTCACCTTCAAAGAGGTAGCTTATGTCAAGGGTCTGAAGCATAACCTCAACAACATAAGCCAGTTATGTGATGAAGGTTATCAGGTAACTTTTAACCATTCCTTATGTCTTATTACCAATAATAAAAACATAAATGTATTATCTGGTATTAGACATGGAAACATTTATTTAGTCAATTTTGACTCTGCCAATTCAGACATTTGTTTATTTAATTCTATAAGAAAAACAAATGAATTATGGCATAAAAGGCTAGGACATATTAACCTTAGAACTATATCTAAGCTTTCTAAGGACAATCTTGTTAGAGGACTGCCTTCTGGTTCATACAAGAAGGAAGGACTTTGCAGGGCTTGTCAATTAGGTAAGCAGACTAAGAGTAGTTTTAAATCTTTATCCAAGAGTGATTCACCTAGGATTTTGTTCTTACTGCATTTGGATCTCTTTGGACCCACTGCGATACAAAGTCTAGGAGGGAAGCATTATTCTCTAGTTATTGTAGATGACTTCTCAAGATTCACTTGGGTGTTCTTTCTTAGGAACAAGTCTGACACCTTCAGTGTTCTGATAGACTTTCTCAGGTCCATCAAGATTGAGTACTCTACTCTAGTTGCATTGATCAGAAGTGATCATGACACTGAGTTTGAATCTCTTCTGATCAGAGAATTCTATGGAAAAGAATGGATCAGGCAGTGTTTCTCTGCTCCTAGAACTCCTCAACAAAATGGGGTAGCTGAAAGGAAAAATAGAACACTTATTGAATCAGCAACTACATTGCTTGCTGATGCTCACTTACCAATCTCTTTTTGGGCAGAGGCAGTGAACACAACAAATTATGTGTTGAACAGAAGCCTGATACATAAACTTAAGGGCAAAACTCCCTATGAATTACTTAAGAATAAAAAGCCTAAGGTTAACTATTTTAAGATATTTGGATGTAAATGCTATGTGCATAATAATGATAAGAAGTATTTAAGGAAATTTGAAGAAAAATCTACTAAAGGTATATTCCTTGGATATTCTCTTTCTAGTAAAGCATATAGAGTTTACAACAAATCTACTCTTAAGATAGAAGAGTCCATGCATGTATCTTTTGATGAAACTAACATGTTAAGTGAGGAGAGGAATACCACCTCTACCAAAGATACTTTGCAGGTACCAATTCTATGTGAAGAACTAAATGGATTGGATCTACATAATGAAGATTCTCTACTTCCATCAAATGAAATAATTGAAGACAGTGAAGAAGAAGATAATCCAGATCTTGCTGACAACTCAAATCAAGTGACAGCTGAACAAGTCCCTCAAGTGGAAACTATTGCTGAACCAACTCCAACGGTTGACACATCACAGTTAGAGATCATCCAATATCTCAAATCATTGGAGATATTTTAGCAGGAGTTCAAACAAGGCATCAACTACACCAAAATCAGATGCACACTTGTTAGCAGGAGTGCAATGCAAGAGGAGCTCAATCAATTTGAAAGGAACAAGGTATGGGATTTGGTTCCAAGACCAAAAGGACATCTAGTCATTGGCACCAAGTGGGTCTTCAGGAACAAGCTAGATGATCAAGGCATCATAGTCAGAAATTAAGCAAGATTAGTAGCCCAAGGATATTCTCAGGAAGAAGGAATTGATTATGAGCAAACCTTTCCTCCTGTTGCTAGACTTGAAGCAATAAGGATTTTTCTTGCCTTTGCTGGATTAAAGAAATTCAAAGTATACCAGATGGATGTGAAGAGTGCATTCTTGAATGGAGACATCAAAGAAGAAGTCTATGTGGAACAACCACCAGGTTTCATCTCTCCAACTCACTCTTCTTATGTATTTAAGCTTAATAAAGCTCTCTATGGTCTCAAGCAAGCTCCCAGAGTATGGTATGTGACCTTAGCTAATTTTCTTTTGGAGAACAAATTATGTAGAGGCATTGTTGATAAAACTTTATTTTTCAGGATTCATAAAAATCAAACATTACTAGTTTAAATATATGTAGATGATATCATATTTGGCTCTACTGATTCAAATCTATGCAAAAGGTTTTCTAACCTAATGCAATCTAAATTTGAAATGAGTAGTATGCGTGAGTTATCTTACTTTCTTGGTCTTCAAGTGAAGCAAACTCCAAATGGCATATTCATATCACAATCCAAGTATGCTAAGGAATTAGTGAAAAGGTTTGGTATGTCTGATGCTTCCACCATAAAAACACCCATGCCCTCAAATGATGTTGTTGACACTGATGAATCAGGGAAACCTGTTGATCAGAAAGTATATAGAGCAATTGTTGGCTCATTACTTTACTTAACAGCTAGTAGGCCTGACATAATGTTTGCTACATGTATTTGTGTTAGGTTCCAAGTTAACCCCAAAGAATCTCACCTAATTTTATTAAAAAGAATTTTGAGATATATAAAGGGTTGTCCAATTCTAGGACTCTGGTATCCAACAGCATCATAATTTGAATTAACTGGAATCTCAGATTCTGATTATGCTGGATGCAGAGTAGACAGGAAAAGCACATCAGGAACTTGCCAGTTTCTTGGTGATAGGCTTGTGTCTTGGTTTTGTAAGAAACAAACATCTGTGTCTACATCAACAGCTGAAGCAGAATATATTGCTGCTGGCAGTTGCTGCTCACAAATATTGTGGATACAAAATCAACTTCTAGACTATGGTATCAACTTAAATAATTCAATTATATTTTGTGACAATACTAGTGCAATATCTATAGCACAAAATCCAGTACTCCATAGTAGGACTAAACACATAGAAATTAGGCACCAATTTATCAGAGATAATGTGGATAAAAATAAAATTTGCCTACAATTCATTTCTACTGATTTGCAAAGGGCTGATATTTTCACCAAATCCTTGGATAAAAAGAAACATATTTTCTTTATAAATCAGCTAGGAATGATAGATGGAGATTCAATCAATTGAAGAAAAAAAATTTCTACTTATCCCATCTTTTCATCGAAGTGAGATCGACGAAATCTAGTTGTTCGTCGAACGGAGATCGACGAAGTCATCTAGATCGTCGAACTGAGATCGATGAAAAGTTATTTATCGTCGAACCCAATTTTGATGAAGCCTTTATTTCTGAATCTTTCATTTTAATCAAATCTTTTTTCTCATTTTAACTGAATGCCTATAGAATTGCCTCTCTTTCTAGTTCCTTTGCACTTGATCTCTATTTTATTTTGCAGGAACAATAGCAATATTTCTTCAAAAAGATTGCATCCTTCCCTACCTCTTCAAATGTCCCTTCTTCTAGGGGCCTAGCTCCATGTCTTCCTTAAACTAGGCAGGGGGAGATGTCTTGAAGAAGCTCCTTTTTGTTAGGGGGAGACACTTTCCTTTTGACAGGGGGAGATGTCTTGAAGATGCTCCTTTATGATAGGGGGAGATGTTTTATGAAGAAGCTCAAGTTTGAAGGGGAGATGTTGTATGAAGAAGAAAAAATCATTCAGTTGATGAAGAAGCCCCTGTATGATAGATTTCAGTTATTTGAAGAAGCTCACAGTAGTTTTTATTTCAGTTTGAGATATGACAAATATAGATGCAAATTCAGAAATTCAGATATGACAGATTCAAATGTAGATTGGTAGCAAAGCAGATTCAGTTATTGCTACAGTTCAGATTAACAAAAGCTAAAGCTGAAAAATGAAGATTGAGATTATAAAGCTTTTCAGTTTCAGTTCAGATAAACAATGAAAAATGCTGAAGGCAAGGATTTCTAAGCAAAGCAAAAGATGCAAATGCATATTCAGAAATATTGATTGATATAGCAGATACAGCTCAGATAATCAAATTCAGATAGCTGAAGTCAATGTCAGAATTCAGAGAAAGACAAAAGGTTCTGATTTTTATTTGTTTTTATTAGTTTTATTTTCAATGTAAAATTTCAAAACTCAGAGTATCATATTTTATATCTGCTGAAATATTTAAAATCTGTCATATATATATGCTCTGTTGTTTTGTTGTTTGTTTTATTGTTCAATTTTTGTCAAATAGTGTCCTAACCCAAATAGGGAGAGATTGTTGGAACAACCCTATTACTGACTTGTGCTAGGAACACTATCTGTTTATTAGGACTAAGTTGACCCCAATGTATAGTCTAAAGGGTCATGGTTTTAGGCTGATAAATCTAAGGGAAAGAATCAGTTTCTGCGTTCAACGAACTCAATCCTGTGTTCGACGAACTCCATCCTGTGTTCGACGAATGACATGCTCCAGTTCGACGAACTTACCAAGGTTCTGCGTTCGACGAACTCATTCTGCGTTTGACGAACTCCTCTCTGCGTTCGACGAAATGCTCTCAGTGGTCGACGAACTTCAATCTCAGTGGTTGATGAACTTAACTCTCAGTGGTTGACCAAGTCTCGGCGTTCGACGAACCTCCCAGTCTCAGCGTTCGACGAACTCAACTCTGCGCTCGAAGAATAAGTAACAAGATGTTTCAGATCGATGAACTCCATATTGTGTTCGACGAATTTATTCAGATCGGCGAAAATTCTCTTCAGCAGATTTATTTCAGAAGGATCAATTATATTCTATTCTCTGAACTCAGATCATCTTCCAGCAGCGACTCTATTATAGTAGATAAGTAAGGATTATATCTTTCTTTTTATTATTTCGAGAATATAGTCGTTGACATATAGTTGAAAAGGACACTTTCATGGAAAAGGAAAAAGATATAAAGCGTATCAGATTTGCAGTACCAGAGATATCTCTTCTGAATATTTTATTCATTAAATTAAGGAATTTGAATTTCAAATCAGTCAGAGATTTCAAAAGGTATAAGGAAGAAGATATACAGTATCATTTTACAGAATAGCAAGACAGGAAAAAGAAGAAGAAAGTTGTCGAGAGAAATACAGAAGGAAGAAAGAAAAAGCTTTACAGATCTTCATCTTCCTCAAGCAGCAATCTTATTCTCTGAGAACAACATCAACATTCTTATCTCAGATCTCTGATGCATGTTCTAGATCTTCGAAGAGCAACAAACAATTTGAGAAATATTTGTCTCCCAGATTCATCAGCTATCAGGAAGATCTACATTCAAGAGAAAGCTTCATCCTCAACTGTCAACCATTTCAATCAGACATGGGGAGCTTTACATCAACAAATCCACTAGTCTTCTCTCAGATTATTGACAGAGAAGAACATCTTAACCCTCTTTATCCCATTCGGTACTGGATTATAACTCCCTTCAAAAGTTAACCCCTTGGTGGCAGGGCACCTGAACCAGAACCTGTAGTTTGGTTAGAGCACCTGATCAAAACTTCATTGGTGTTTTGGGCACCTGATCAAAACCCCATTGGCGATAGGGCACCTGATCAAAAACCTAGTGGAATCCTACCAAGGGTGGTAGAAGAGTAGACGTACCCAGGTTTATTGGGGAACTACTATAAAATCCTTGTGTCCTATGTTCTTGTTTATTTTTCTGTATTGTGTTGTGTGCTCTCTTTGTGTTTGTTTTTATTACTCACTCAGTACACATATATATCACTATTTTAATTGCACTATAAAAATAAGTGAAAAACATTTTAATACTCAATTCACCCCCCCCCCCCCCCCCCCCCCCCCCCCCCCCCCCCCCCCCCCCCCCCCCCCCCCCCCCCCTCTAGAGTGACTTTAAGATCTAACCTCACTTTCAAAGTCTATGTTAGCATTTAGGAAGTCATCCAAAGCATCGAAATCGGCCTGCGTGATCGATCGACCTCCTCCAAAATCACCCTGCCTCCTCTCATCCCATCCTTCATCACCAACTCCAGGCTCATCCTTATCTTCTTCTCCTTCCTCTCCCCCTGCTTCTCTTTCTTTATCAAGATTTTCTTCTTCTTCCGCTCCCACTTTGCCTTCCGCTTAGAGAGCAGCGGCCTCAGGAAATAGGGACGAGAAGCTGACATCCTCTGGAATCTTGATGTCGCTATCTCGCAAATTAAAGATGGTCATTTCAACCGCCTCACTTATCTCCTTCAACATCACCTTCAGGTAAGCTGGGTTATTTTCATCACATATCTCACTTCTTATTTTCTGCAAAGAAAATTATAGGTTAGACCGCTCGATCAAAAAGACATAGTGTGAGGAAAGAAATATCAGACCGCTCAATCAGAATACCTCCAGCTCGACCTTAATGGCCTTGTTCTCCTGCATATATCTTCGCAGTAGCCTCCCCAAATGATGGCAGAAGGCCTTATGCCTGAGGCCAATCTGCGAGCAAATATCTGGGATAAGGCTGTCCTCCCAGCTATAAACTTCTTTGAAGTTCTCTTCGCCATATAAAGTGGCCGAGATCGCACCAGCATGGCGGGTAAGCTCGCCGCTCTAGTTTGGAAGACACGTGGAAACCCCCACACGTTTTTTTTGACATCCCACTTCATGAGCGGTCTCCCTATGGTATCCATCATGGAGCGCCTATATCCATATAAGTCAAAAGACTTATCAGAATAGCCTGAAGGTCCAGCGGTCTGGGATTGATACCGCTCCTGATCTCTCTTCAATCTCTTCTCCCTTTGGGTAAGCTCACAATCCAAAGTATAAGGTAAGGTGAGGGGAGCTTGTAAGACCGCTGCAGGAAAAAATATTTCATAAGTTAAAAGATTTTTATAAGAAGCGGTCTGAACTTAAAGATCGCAGGAAGTCACTGTCTTTTCGCTTGATGGAGGAAACCTGAGCCCAAAATTCCACATAATGCTCCAGATTGGCTTTATGATCCTTGAGCTTCTCTTTGATCCGATCTTCTACTCCAGAAAGGGATTTTGGTTTTTTAAAGATTGATTCATCTCAGAGGTTGTGGTTAGTCCGGAGACCGTCCAACCTCCCATGGAAGATCAAAAATCCTCCTCCCAATTTGGAACCTTGTTGGGCAGGTTAACTACTTTCAGACCGCTGCAGATGAAATACAGCAGGCCCTTGAAGTCGTCTTTCCTCGGACCTTCCTTCAAAATTTTCAAAGTAAAAAGAGATCTGAATAGATCCAGAGTGAACCTCACTCTGACCGATCTCAAGTAACAGATATAAGTGAAAATTAGCGCGATGAAATTAGGGGGAAGCTGTCTAGGTATGAGACCAAAAAATTTGAAAATCTACCTCATCTCCCACGACAAGGGGAAGAATAAGCCATGATTGAATTGATCGATCGATATGGCGATCTCATTCTCCCCACAGTGGTTGATGCGCTCACTTGTGGTAGGCAGGCGGATCATTATCTGTGAACCCATCAGATAATCCTTGAAAAACTCATGAAATTCAGCCTGAGAAAGTCGGCAAGGTCGTTGCTTGGACTCAAGAAAAACCTTGCAGGCACCAGCTCGCCCGGACACCATTATTCAAAAACTTCAGACCGCTTGAATGAAGAACTTCAGAAGAGTGTATTTAATGATGCCACCAACTGGGTATTTATAGCCTCAAAAGCAATCAAGGTATAATAATTACAAAATCTTGAACTAAAGACCGACTGACCTAGATCGCGCAAGATAACAATTCAAAATTTTTTAGAACACCTAGCATCAGGAATCCTAAACTATGCAGACTAAGGCGATCTCAGACCAGAAACCACAACAGATAATTAACATAATAAAAAAACTCAGACCGAGCGATTTCATAACAAACTTTCCAGGAAATAAAAATAATTTAGAGTAGAAGATGAAAGAATGAGGTGGAACGAACTGAAAAATATATACATACTATAACAATAGATCTCAAAATCCTCAAACGAATTCCTTAGTTTATTCTTACAAAATCACAAAATATATAAAAAATATAAACTATTTCGGAGGATCTTTTCTCTTCCCTAACCAAGCCACCTTGTTCTGAAGCTTGTTGACCGCCGTAAGTGTCATACAAATGCCTGTATTGGCGTCAACGACATATCGTTGGAGATCACCTGCATCTCACTTCAGCTCCTCCTAGTTGATGAATTCCTCCTGGTCCGTGCAATTATTAGGGGCAGCGCTTGACGACCCTACAACTAAAGGAGCAAAAGACCTGCCCTCAATTGAGAAAATATGGTATGCAAGGCGTCGACCATTCCTCTGAAGAAGGTTGTCTCCTCTTTAGACTCGCGAAGTCTTTTTCAGAGATCGGCCACCTCGTCTTCCAGCTTCTTCCTGCCATCCCTTTCCCGCTGTTCAAGCGACCTCTGCTGATAGTTCAATTTCTGCTCACATTGTGCCGAGCAGCACAGAATGTTTTGACATCATCCTCCTCCTTTGATTTGGCCGCCAGCAGCGCCTCATCCTTCTCCAACAACCTCCTATCAAACTCTCTCTCCCGGGTCTGGAAAACATGAACTACTTGCATAAGAGGGTATGCAAGTACAGGAGGTGGAGGTAGATCAATCCGAGGGGTGGCCAACTTAGTCTCTTCCAGCAGCCTTTGGGCCTCCTCATCATTTCCTGCGTTCAGGAATGTAGTTCAATCAGCGACGGTCAGAAAATAATATCAACAAACATAACATCCATACTTGGGGAAATAGAAATAGGACGGCCATAAAAGTGATACCGAGTGGCCTTAGAAACCGCAAGTGCTGCGGTTAGGATCAGGTGGTCTGGACGCCTTCGACGCTCAAGGTCTATCTTTTCTAACTATTTTTTCTGTGACCTATCTCCTTCTTTTCTTCATCGTTTCAGCTCTTTACAACTAAGGATAATGTCGTCAGTCTCAATGAGAACAACCTCACGTCGCTGAACTGGAGATTGTAGCCAAATATTGATAGGCAGATAGATATCAGGCGGAGTGGTCAAGTGAATCTTACCAGACCAGATCGCAGAAATAGCAACCGCACGGTCTGGCTCCTGCCTCGCTAATTTGGCATCTTCCTCAGAGGTCAGAGGTTTTCCATCAGAAAGAATCTCCTTCTCCTTGCGCAGCTTATCATCTAAGTGCAACTGCCCTTCTTCCTCTTCCTCTTTCTCATCTTAACTCTCCTGGTCCTCTTCTTCTCCGCGATCTTCTTCTTCTCCTTCCCTGAACTCCCCTTCTTCACCTCTCTCCTAGGTGGTATCCGAGATCATTTCGATCTCTGTTGAGACCGCGGAAACCTTCTTAGGATCACCTTTTCTTTTCTTCCTCTTCCCTTCTTCAGATCCTATCTTTTTCTTCTTCTTCTTCTCCTCCTTCTCTTCCTACCTTTCTTCTTCTTTTTCTTCTTCTTCTTCTCCTCCTTCTCCTCTTCTTTTTCTTCTTCTTCTCCCTCTTCATCATCTAGTCCCTTGACCTGATTATGAGCCCGCGCAGTCTCATCCTCATTTACCCCGGTCTTATTTTCAGGTTCTGCGATTTCCTTATTAGAAGCAGCGAGCTTCTCTTTAGGATCACCCTCCAAATTCTCCTCCGACTCCTTTTTCTTTTCTTCTTCCTCTTTTCTCCTCCTCCCCTCTTCTTCCCTTTGCCGCCGCATCTCAGCATCTAGAGAGGCCCTAGACTGTTTGTCTATCTGCTCCATCCTCTGCCTCTCCAAGTCAACTCGATCCAGTTGGCCCTCAGTCTTGAAAATGACAGGAGTAGCTGGCGTGTAGCTTCCTGGATCGAGTAGAGACTGAGACTGCTCGTTCTTAAAGGGATCAAAGGACTGCAAAAGAAGAAAAAGAAACGTTAGCAAAGAATGTTAAGAGAAATCCTTGATATCGCGGCTACTTGTAGAGGAACGATCTCAAGAGGTCTGACAGGAAATCAAACACCGGCAGGCTTCACCGCAAGGGTCTTGGCAGGAAGCTTCTTTTTATCCTTTTTTACCATAGCTTCCTGATCTTTGATTTGCTATCTCATCTTGGTACCTAAAGAAACCTTCTCTTTGAGCCCAACCGAGATCTCCATAGAGGTCGCTTCAGCAGTCTGACCCAAAGTCTCTGGCCTCTTCTGAGAATCATGAGTCAGAACTTCAGCTCTATCGGGCTCATTGGTCTCCAAAGATGAATGCATGATGTCCACAAAACTTGAAGTCGATGGAAGGAGAGTCCGCGCCGGCATGCCTCTAGTGTCACCTGCAGCGATATCCTTGATCGCTACCCACAAAGGTTCAGTTGCAGATGCGTCCTTTAAGGGTGATTTAATTGCTTTCTCTTTTGGGGTGGCGGTTTCCTTGAAGTCACAGGAGGGATAATCCCCTTTTCAACCACCACACTCTTCAACAAACCTATGATCAAACATTTGAAGCGAGCTCAGAATTTAGACTACCTTGATGGATTTTCTATCTCAGGAATCCAACACAAATACAAATGAAAGGGCCCCCAAGCCTATTTATAGCTTGGAAAGAAAGATTAAAATATTCAAGGTTTCCACGATCTCCGCGATCTGAAGTCAACATTTTTGAAGCACCTCCGAACTTGGAAATGTGCAGGGATTATGTTCGCCCAGAAGATCGCTATACCTGTTATGCAAGGGAGTTCATGTGGCTTCGTCCATCAGATCGTTTCTATCTAATTGATTGCACGGTCTCATTTGTGAGACCGCCCAGCTCAGCCATCTCATCTCTAGCAGCGATCTCGTAAGTTCGGGATGCCAGCCACCCCCGAGTTCGCGCGGTTTGTTTCTCTTTTCAATTTCTGATAATAACATGCCAGGTAACCGCTCACCCTGCCCAGTTTCTCCTGAATCGTGGGCAACACATAATTTTAGAAGCTACTTGATTGGGCAGCCTCCGCGTCTATAAATAGATGGGTAGGGGTCCCTAGAAAGGGACTTTTGGATCGAGCCTTGAGCTAATTGTGGAGCCAAGCTGTCTTGATTTCAACTCATTTCCTTCTCCCCAGTTCGGTCTGCTTCGAGCCTCCTATAACCTCTAGACTTTTCTTGTAAGATCTTTTCGCAGCTAAGAGTTATCAGAATGACGATCTTTTCTCGTCGCTCAGCGACACCCTGTTTGACACTCTCAGCGACCTAGTAACTGGCAGTCCTAAGTTTCCTTTCCATTTCTCAAGTGTGAGTTGTGAAGGTGCAATTTTTGCATCAATAGGGTGCTTACCAAGAATTCTTGTTTGATTAGCAATATTTACCCTATTGATTACAATGATCTTACTAGGTTTGTCAGTCAATTCTTCACAAGATTCTAAGTTGTTATTAGATTCCTCACTAGATCTAATTAACACTACAGGATTTTCCCAGTCAGGTTTGCTAGGGTTACTATGATGGTTGATGGCTCTGCACCTAAACCAACGTGCTTGAATCTCATGGAGAGATTCTGTGTAATATCCTTTAGCTTTTGACTCCTCCCATTGAGTGAGTCTTCAAAGGCTTTTGCCTTTGTAAGCTTTTCTCTTAAGTTTGAATTTTCATTGGTTAGTTTATCTATTTCTTTTTCTTTCCTATACATTTGATTTCTTAAGTCATAAGTAACAGAATATAGATTGTCTTTCTTAAGTTCTTCTAATTCTTCCCTAAATGTTTCTATTTCTTTTTGAAGATTAAGATAATCTTTACAAAATTCTTTAAAACAAATTTTAAAATCTTCTAAAGAGAAATCAAATTCTTCAAATAGAGATACCTAATCTTCTTCAGTTGAGTCTTCTAAAGCCATTAGACAGGATTCTTCAGTGTCACTCTAGTTTTTTTTATGAAACCTTTTACCTTCTTCTTATCCTTCTTTCTGAAGGACTTCTTCTTGTGCTCCTTCTTGTTGCTGCTTCTGTCCCTTTGTTCTTCAGAACATTCAGGGGCAATGTGCCCTGGTTTTCTGCATGCAAAGCAAATTACCTCCTGATTTGGAGTCTTGTCAAATTTGGGTTCGCTTGAGCTCCTTTCCTTCCATCTAGAGTCTTCAGATTTGACCCATCATCTGATTCTTCTAGCCAAGAGATTCAACATCTCTTCTTCATATGTGGAAGGCTCTCCTTCAGTAGCCTTGAGAGCAATATTCCTTATTGCATCTGTGGACTCTCTTATGACCCAGATCCTTGAGTCACATATGTATAATCCCTCTCCCCGGTAATTGGGCAAGAGCGATGAGAGATATTTTGCCCAGACAGTCGCCCTACAATGATGCCAACTTACGAGTTAGCCGTCACCGCAAGACGGCGATCATGCCAGAAGGTACGATCATACACATGGCCAACGAGATAAGATATAAGAAAAACAAGTCCACAATATCACAACATAGATATATAAATATCAAATGAAGGAGTCTACAATGAGATAATGAATGAGAAGAGTAATAAGGCATATGCCCAGTACATAACCATAACAAATATCACTCTCTCTCAACTAACAATGCAGAAGTTAAATAAAGTACTCATCCACCTGTCGTTGGGTAGTAGTAGCAGTGCGTGACAATGGCTCCTCAGATCCCGGTGTCTCAATCAATGGCTCCACCTGGCCGAACTGCGACGACATCTCCACGTGTCCATAAAATGATGTGACCCAATGACCGTAAGTCAAACTAAACTCAGCTACTTCATCCCCTCCTCCCCCCGACACTCCTAGGCACCATGCGGGAGGAAGAAAGCGGAGTACTAATAGTAGTAGAATGTACAAATAGGTGATAGTGGTATTTATGTATACTTCTAGCAGTTCTAAAGCAGTATAAGCAACACAAAAGAAGCAGTAATGAGCAGTAACAAAGTACATGGCCAAAGCAGTAATGATGAGCTGTATAAACTAGAAAGGTAAAAACAACTACTCTGCCATCATAGAAGCATACCTTAACTTATATGAATGCCCATACAAAGTTATAAGTTAAGGTTTCTGGGTAACTCATCATATAAAATAGCCCATACCAATTTATATGATGAGGGTCTGAATACATAAACTAAACTATACTATATACATATGTCATGTTATGCAGTGCAATGAAATGATTATAATGCAACTCACTCACCTGACTCTGTGCGCACAGACCTTTCAAATATTTCCTACTTTTGGAGGCAGCTAGCCCCTCAGGTACCGACCGTCGTGGTCACAGTGGAAGTGGAGTGGGTAACACCACTCCTAGGCGGGCAGGCACATAACCAGGCCTAGACCTTACGTACGCCTCAACGCTAAGAACGCAATAGAGGAGTCCCTGCGTACTCTTGCTGGCAACAACTAGTCTTTAAGGTTGGGTGTGCATTTAGGGGATAGTCTTCCAAAACTCAGTGTAAACAATCTACTGGTCTCCCCCAAAACCTTCACAACTCACCAGAGTCAACATATTTCTGTCGGTGTGCTGACTGGACCATTTCGGAATGACCAACCACAACAATCACAAACTAGGTATAAAACTACCTATCCGAGCCTCCAGCTCGCAGAACTAACGAGTCTTGAATCTCTCCAACCAATACATGGGTGAGGCCGCTATATTATTCAATCATACTATTAGATTATTCTTGTCTAACTTTCAGTTATACAAAGCGGTGTATGGTTAACTTTGGACTTCCCGAGGTCTACCCTATGAAAAGCTCGCAGTGGTACTAGGAACTATATTTCTCAAGGTACTTAGTAATGTTATTCTATCCTTAACCAAACCCACTCCTAGGGTCACTAAGTGTGTAACCTCTCCAAAGCATAACCTACTGCGGGATCTTTATTGTATGACCCATTTTTTTCTTTTTTGAAAACCCGGGTCTTATGCCCAGAACCGTCGCTTTATGGTGACACCATCACTCGGTAAGGTCGCCAACACAAAATGTCGCTTCTGCCGGCCATATCGATCACAAAAAGGAGAAGTACAACTGAAGACATTTAGAGGTCAAGTCCACATCACACGAAATATAATATCTAAAATAAGAGATGTCAACATGAAATAACAGAATAAAAGATAACAGTAATAAAAGGGCTCCTGCCTGATACATCAATTCCTCACTAAAAGTTCTCTCACGGAAGCAAAACTAATATAACACTCACGGATCCTGTCATTGGTACTCCTGTGCTAGACTGTCCTTCCACCATCTGTACCGGCCTCTGGTGCTGCTGCGTCTCCTCGGTCCCCTAAAATGATAAGGTCCACTGACCGTTAGTCAAAAGACTAAGCCAATCCCCCACCCCTCCCCTGGTGACTCCTAGGCACCATGTGGGAAGGATGAAGTGGAGCACATCAAGGGGTATAATCAAAACCAGGTGACAGTGAATCTAACTACGGAAAGGTCAATCGTTATGCAACATATAGTACAACGAGTAAAGCAGTAAGAGGTAAGAAAATAACAAGAAACAGTAGTAATAAGTAAGCAGTACAAAGCATGATAGTAGAAAAGAAACATTGATTTATAGGAATGCCCATACAAACCTATAGACCAAGGTGTCGTTTAGCAGGGCCTATCGTATAAAAAAATCCCACAACCAGTTTATATGATAGGGGTAGGGGTTGAAATGCAATGCTTATGCTATTTCATGCAAGGTTATGCAGTTTATGATATGTTCACACAAGTGCAACTCACACACTACGACTCTATGCGCACAGACCTTTAGTTCCCCTTTTTGGAGCTAGCAAAACTCCCAGGATACTCCTGTAGTGGCAAATGGAAGTGGTGGGTTGGGCCTCGCCCACCTCTAGGTTGATATCTGCACTACCTAACCTAGACCTATCGTACGCCTCAACGCTAAGGACACAACAGTGGAGCTCCTGCATTCTCTTACTGGCTAGTCCACCAGACTTTTCTTAATAAAGTGTTAACCACACATACAGAGCCAAAGTATCTATGTCGGTGCGACGTATAAGACCCCCCTCCCAGAACACAAGACACGGCTGAGGGGAGTCTTATGCCCAGGACAGCCGCCTTGCGTAAGCGCCAACACACGAGCTAGCCTCCCCCACAAGACGCCTATCCTGCCGGCCAAACCAACTAGACAGCGCCAACCCATCAATAAAAGAAAGCATTAAAAGCCAAAGATTCACAATAAGTAATAATGTGCAAACCGAAGTACAATAAAGACATAAAGCTACACAAGCTCCTGCAAATCATCAGAGTATCAAGCTAAATGCCCCAAGGGCTACATCTCAAAACACTCACTCGCCTCTATCACTGGCGGTAGCCAAGGCATCATGGTCTCCTGCCCAGTCACCCTTACCTGACTATCATCCTCCAGCACCGTGCACTGCTGCTCTAAGGAACACTCCTAAAAAGAGGGACGTAGCAACCGTTAGTCATAAAGACTAAGTGGCTTCACATCCGCTCCCCGGCGACTCCAAGGCACCAGATGGAAGGAAAGGAAGGAAAGGAAGGAAAGGAAGGAAAGGAAGAAAAGCTGCAATATAAGCAATAATATACACAAGCAGATGACAAGAATGGTTGTTCATATATGTCGGTTGTTTAAGTACACAAGTTCTTGCAACGACACTAACTAAGCTGTTCATAAGTATATAAGTAGCAATGGTTATAAATGCAAGTACTAGTAACAGGTATAATAAGCACAGCTAACAAGTAGTAAGGCAATGACAGAATGTAAGCAAGTAGTAGTAACAAGAAAGAAGTAAGCAGTTCATATCGTACCTTAACTTATATGAATGCCCATACAAACTTATAAGTTAAGGCTTCCATGCTGGAACCATCATATAAAAGAGCCCATACTAATTTATATGATGGACTCGATGCGGTGCAATGCTATGATTATGGATGATGAATGCAATGCAATGATTAAGATATGATGAACTCACCCATGCATTTTGCTATGTCGACATAGACCTGTAGTTCCCACTTTTTGAGGGTAGCTAACCACTCAGGCACCTCGCGTCGTGGCCAGACGAAGACTGTGGACCGGGCTCCTCCACAACTAGGTGGGTATGAACACTACCAGACCTAGGCCTATGTACTCCTCAACGCTAAGAACACACAGCGGAGACCCTGCGTACTGATCGACGCTAAGAACACACAGCAGAGCTTCCAAGGACACAGAAGGGGACTTGGATAGGTGAGCACCAAGAGTCCAACCCAACCGGTCTAGAGTCTAACTGTCGGCTTCTGTCGGTGTCACGACTAGCAAGCCCGTAGACCCGCCACAAGTAATCCCCCAACCATAAGTAATCATCCAACCAGTGTAAGCCATGCAACCCATGCAATTCCCATGCACACCCGTGCTATCAAGCACCCAATGACTCACAAAAGGAGCCTTCTTACCTTTCACATCGTACCAGTCAACAGATGCTAACTAGCATCCAAGGCCCCCAACAACAGGGTCCTTAACATATCACCGGAAGATATAACCATACCTTATAATCCACCCCAAGCCATCAATGCTAACCATACCGAGTTATCATAACTCTTTTGCGGTGGCGAGTGTATATCATGGAAATTACTCTATGAAAATCTGTAGGACTACTTGTGTACGGTGTCATATTCATATTTTACTAAATATGTTATCCCCAGCATATCACCAATATTCAATCGCCTTACGTACAAATCACAACGTGTTTCAACACGATTAAGCTATCAACCTTATGGAGAGGTTATCACCAATCTACACCATCCAATAGATTATCAAGCGATATGAACATTAATTCATACATGTCCTTTTTATGATTCCACATACATCTACAATTGAAGGTTCATTCAAGGGGTCATCTTAATAGAAATAAATCCGAAATCATTATCACAAGCCAATGCTAGCATATACATGATTCATACAAAATTCTGGCCCAAACAGGCTTCACATTCATCATTTATATCCCCTTCAAGTTATGAAATAACACGACAATAACTTTAATAATACTTAATCATAAATTATGAAATTCAACAGGGATGTACATATTGTTATCACCTATGTCTCTACCAATTTTCATGAGCATCCAACCAATATAATAAGAGAAATCCACAAAATACTGAGATCGGAAGTGTTATGACACAATTTACTAAAACTGGATTTATGGGTGCTACAGTTGTCCAAAAATTATGATCCACCCCAATTTGGAAAGCTAACATCAAGGGATACAACATTCATGTTGAGTCCTACACCCAGATCCAAGTGTGTCCTATCAAAAATCTGCTCTGAAGTCAACTGCAGAAATCTAGACAGCAAAACAGCATGCATTGGCCACCTCCCAGCTTTCTGGACAGTCCACTCGACTGGGCTTTTAGGGAGCTACAGGTCACTTCAGAAAATGGGTAACCTATAGTTGGAAAGCTCTTTCCGAGGGCTACAACTTCCATGTTGAGCCCAAGGTCTAATTCCAGTTGAATCAAGCCTAAAAATTGGCTCGAACCCAGCTGCGCACAAATTCACCCCTTATTTACCAAGTGAAATGTTATTAATTAAAACTTTCTTTAGGGAGGGGCTATTATCATCTTTACTACATAATATATAGTTTAAAACCATAATTTAACATGGGGTTATTCATCAATTTTATCACCAAAGATATAAATTAAACACTACTTAACCGGGGACTATTCATCATCTTCCCCAAACAAAATTTGGTCATTACACCTTTAAAATCCCTAAATAATCATTCCCCTCACTCTCCCTCAACGACCATGGGTTTGCCCCAAATCAAATCCCATCTCTTCCTCTTGAAGAGAAGAAATGATTCCAAGAACCTCGCGGCGAACGGTGCCCTAAATTTGAGGTTCCGACTTTGTCTTCCTAAGGAAACTCCATTAAAGCTCACACGAGAAGCTCTCTTGATCCTTCGTCTCTCCTATTGTGATCTAAGAGGCTAGCACCAAGGGAGAGGGTGGAAGTCACCTGATTTCTGGCTGACATTCGCGGTTGTCTCCTCCGCGGCATGGCGGTAGTTGGCCAAGACTGATTAAATGGTCCTGATCCACAGAAATATCCAACATGTAATCAGTCAACATTACCCAAACTAAAAAGAAAGGAAACAGCAGATAACATGAAAAGTTAACAAATTAATAACTTCCCAAAGACTCCCATCCTTTGATTCATAAAGAGAAACTGATTGCAGACGGCCAACAGGACTACCATATAAATTTTCTTCCCTGGTATTGGAGTATAAATGGCAGCAAATAGGAATAGGAATAGGAATCCCCCCTGTAAGATAGCAGTTCATATATAGACTGAATTCCCCCCATAATATGCCAAAAAAAATGGGAATCACCATGCCAACATTCATGCAAATTGTAACACATAAAACCCCATTTGCCACAAATTTAAATCTGACTCAAAGTCAAAGAGGACCTATGGAGTATGAAGGGTAAGATGGCTTACAGTAAATATGTAGTAGAAGAACCTGACCACAGCTGCAACACAATTACTCGAGTCCCAGGTAAGTTAAGCCTTTAACAAATCCTGTGTGATTTTTGGAACAATAATGTGGGATAGTGGGAGAAGAGAGGAGAAAAAGACAGCCCCGTCCCAGAAAACATACAGCCGGCCATTGAAATAAACCCTTGCTTGATCTAATGATGGAATCCTAACACCAAAATTAGGAATTCAGAGGGGGAGAGGAAGAATGCATTGGGCTCCAAAATAAATGAAATCCCTAACTTATCACCACAAGGCAAGTAAAGATCAACATGGAACCCCAGATTTTCATAATGAAACCCTAGGACGAGGGCTCTTAGCTTCATGATTTTGGTAGTACAGAGAGAAAGAAACAGGGAAAGAGTGAGGAAGAAAATGCTGCTATGCATGATCTATTTCTCCCTAGAACTCCAACATCAACACAAACTTAAGAGAAAAAGAGGAAACAAGAAAACTCACAGTGATTTAGGAGAGAAAAATCGAGGCTTTGCTTCGACAAAATCCACAACCCAAGCTAGATTCGGTTCAAATACCACCGACAACCACTGATTCCAGAACTAGCCGCCGATTTCTACAACTTCTATACAGGTTTACGAGAGGAGTAGACTGGAGATTGAGATCGGAGTTATGCACTAGCGCGACACCGTCGAGGGAGAAGGAGGAAATGAAAGGGTTGGTTGCTATGTGGTAGATTTAGATATGAATAATAAAACACTCCACCACCTAATATCATCCAGCCATAGTCTAATAGCAGCCCTACTTAAGCCAAGCCCACATAAACGTATAATAGCATCCCAATTTTAACTATAAGATAACCTCTATTAGCATACCAATTCCATTCCACTGATTTAAATCAAATAAACCTTTTCTTATCTGCAGCCCATTTAAAGCCTCCAATAGCAAAGGTTATCAACCCACCATGATCAGCACACCAACCTCATAAATTTTTGCTATCCGCACATCAATGTGCACAACTTTAGCAGTTAACATTGTTCGATCGGTAGGCGCCCTTAGAGGGGGGGTGAATAAGGGTTTTAAAAACTTATAATATATTTTGAATAACTTTGAAAAAGCTTTGATTATTAAACTAGAGAAGATCAAGACAAATCAAGCGAAGTAAAAGTAAAGACATGATTTTATTAACTTGAGAAGCATGATTACAAAACTTGATCTCTTATCGAAGCTTGAAATCAAAGCTAATAGAAAGACTCTTTTTGTTGTCTATACTGACTCGTATCCCCACGAACCGGTTGGCTTTAGCCGATCCTTCCCCGGAAACGGCCTCAAGCCGCTCTAGCCAACCCTTCCCCGGATATGGCCTCGATCACTCCCTAGACCTACACCCGAGACCTAGTCGCCAACACGAGGGGAATTTCTGCCCTAAGTCCTACCCAGACCTAGTCGCCAACACGAGGCAAATTCACTAACGATTACAAGAATAAAGATGTGAACATAAAAAACATCAATAATAAAACCTCCCTCTAAGAACTTCTGAAGTTGGAGACGTTGGACCGCTGTAGTGTAAGCGTTGTTGAAGCGGTCGCCGGTCGGATGAAGCGTGAAGAAGTCCTCCTTCAGAAATTCTCTCTAAGCTTTTGGTGGGAGTATCTCTCTGAACCTTCCTCTATATGCTGTGGCACGAAGCTCTGGAGTTTAGGGTTATAGAAGCGTAAGGAAGACGGAGCCAATGGGTCCTTTTTATAGCCTCAGCGCTAGCGCCTGCGCTAGTGCTACCGCCGGCGCTATCCCATATTAAGTAATATTTTGAGCGCGAGAATCTTTCATCCGGGGAAACAATTACGCCATTCCTCTTTTGCTCCGCTCTACCTCCAGCGCTAGTATATACCGCCTGCGCTAGCTGCTACCACCTGCGTTAGCTGCTATCGCCTGGCGCTAGCACCTTCTAAAATTGTTTCCGAGATTTTCTCAAGTCCGCGCTAGCGCTAGCGCCGGTGCTAGCGGGCATGTTGGAATTTTAGCTTCAAATTTTGGCGCAACATTCTTATGTTATCCTTGAGTCATGTGGACTTGTTTTCCTGCACACTTAAACACACAAGATCAAATACACATAGGATTTGTTATTCTCAAACCTAGGAGATGCGGAAGACCATGTTCCAACAAACTCCCCCTTTTGATAATAACAAATCCATTAATGATAAATCAAATCATTAATATATATAAGCATGAAGAAACATACTTGTGTGTGTGTGAGAGTGATGACTTAGGATAATTATTGATTTTAGCATTTAGAATTGCTCCCCCTAAATACATGCTCCCCCTAAGTGAATGTTCTCCTAATATGTAAGCAATCATCTTAATTAAGCATTATAGTTTGATAGCAGATTAATATGTATCATGTTAGTTCTCCCCATTTGTTATTAGCAAAAGTGGGTAAGGAGACACCACTTAAAAATTGATAATAAGATAAAAGCATGATCGAGCTTGTAGAGAAGGAAAATGATAAGGAGTTTTAGAATTATTTTCATCACAATATTGTCATAAATCAGAGTTTGTAGCATAAACAAAATGTAATGATTTCCAAGTAACTAAACTACCCAGACAATATGTCTACACCCTAGCCCCATACTAAGTGACGGATGGGCATGAGGAGCTGCATACATGCCGTAGGTTGGGGTGTTAGTTTCGTATGCAAACACTAGACACAACTCAACCTAGCACTCTTTCCCCCCAGTGCCTCGCAAGGCCCCACTGGAACCCTCCCCGGTTAAGGACAAGACATGACTAGAGATAAAGGTTATCTAATGTCTACAACCCTACGCCCCCGCTATGGTGAGAAATGAAGTCATGGATAATAATTATTGGAAATATTTAAGCTGTTTAAATCTAATGACATAGCCTATGGATTTAAATTTTTATTTGAATTTATGAAAACACTCACATAGCTATTTTGAAATCCATTCATAAATCAAAATTTTAGCATTACAATATTTTCATAGAAATAATTCAGAGTTTTTAGCAAAAAAAAAATTCATGTTTAAAGTAATCAATATAAAATCTACCAAGCAAGTCTACCATTTGTTGAAAAAAAGGGATTTTGGTATTTAAGACTTTGATATAAGCATGAGAGCGCAAGGTAGAAATATATGGTGATGATGCGGAAGACTTATAGAAATACAAGAAACATCTTATTGTAATGATGATCCACAAAAAGATATATGAGTTAAATTTCATAAAGAAGATGTTTTTGTAAATCATTGTTCAATTTAAAATTTTCAATAATGTAACCAAGCATGAAATAATGTTATCAAAAAAGATTACTACAATGTTATTTTAATTCATAATTTCAAATCATACCAAACATTGTAGATTGCATGCTAGGTTATCTAGTGCATTTCATAAATAAAGAGTAGTGTAGAGTTTGCATTAGGATCCAATACTCATGAGAAGAAGTGTTATGGAAGATAATGATGTGCACAAAAGTGTATTTCGAATAGAGTAAACAAATGTTTTAATCAAAAATACAAGTAATATATAAAGTAAAGAGCACAATAAAACACAAATAATTTTACTTCCACTCACTTCAATGCACAAAAAAAATGTACAACTACCAAGGTGCTTTGCACACACAATGCTCATTAAGACTTATCAGGGTGCAAAGTAGTGCTTGGGGGATCACATAATTTTATTCTTCAATATTGATTTTTTATTGTGATCCGGTGTGCTTAAGAATAAGTGGTTTTTATTTTGAAAGAAAGTTATGGTTTGCACAAGATACTTTACTGTTCTTTCCAGGGTGCTCAACCTCACAACGCTTATTAAGACTTATCAGGAGGTTCAAGTAGTGCTTGGTGGAGTTATCTTTGTCACTTTATTTTATGATTGTTGTTTTGGACAAAGTTCTCTAAATACACTTATTTTGCAAACCAATATAATTTATGAAAAAGATAACCACTTTTCTTAACTTTTAAAAGTGCAAATAAAGGTTGTGTAGGTAAGATACTTGTGCAATTTTTATTCATTGTACTATTACAAAACATACACAAGCATTTTTAGATTAAACACATATGAAGACAATGCCAAAATAAGTGAGTGAATAGCGATCATTATCAAACAAAACATTTACTCATACTTAGAGACATGCTAAGCTTAGTTCTACACAACTTTTTCACAATAATTGATGCACATATTAATAGATATATCGAAGCATGATGAAAGCAATGTTCAAAGTAGTTTGAAAAGATAAATTGCAACATTATAGAAGTTCTAAATAATAGATTAAATCATGCTTGATTTTCAATGAAGTCCATACAATATTTTTGATATTTTTGAAGAATAATTTTTATTTAAAGTTTGAACTTATAAAATTCATCTTGGACTTCCCGAGGACTACCTTGTGAGAGGTTCGCCCGGTACTAGGTGATATGATGGGATGATAGCCCAAATCACCCTTTCGCAAGATACAAGTAAAAAGTTAAGTTCAAAGATAACAATTTTTGATAAATTTTTTTTGTTATATATTTTTGTATTTGATTTTTGCTTATAGAAATAGAATTTAAACAAATGACAAAAACACAAAGGCAAAACATATAATTTTTTGTAATTTGGCTTTTGTATTTTTGTATTTGATTTTTCAAAAATGTAATAAAAGCAAAAATGCAGAAATGAATAGTACACATAGATTAAAATATTTTTAGGGATTTTTCAAATTTTTAAAAATACAGAAAAACACATGGGTGCACTAGCGCCGGCGTTGGCGCTAGCGCGGGAAACAGTGCCCGGTTTTTGATGATTTTGAAATTTTTAATTGTTGATCTTGATTAAGTGTCATAATATTAGTTTCATGCTGAAATTTCAGATTTTTAGGAAATGTCTAGATAGTGCAAATTTCATGAAACATTAGCGATTTTGTATATGAACTTACCAACTAAACTTTGCATGAGATGACATTAATGAACAAATCAAATATGCATGATTTTAGTGATTAACCATAATGTTCATGCACAGGAATATCTTGAATAAGCCCTAGATGAGAATACCCAGCCTGTATGTCTTGGTAAACATATAAAGCCTAACATAGACACAAATATTCTTTAGTCGACAATGTTAGTATGATAAGTTTGAGATTAATGTTATACCAAGTTTTGTTGATACAATGTTGCATGTATGTAACAATAGAGATTCAAGTTTTAGACATAGAATAATGTGATGATTCTAATTTATTTATTCATATGGATATAGAGTTGATTCTATGGTCTATGCAAAACATAATAGATTCATATAGTAATCATGATCACAGACTATATGTTTCGAAGGAATAAAATCTTTTGTAGTTATATTTGATGTTTGACTTAGAAGATCATATGATTTTGCATGACTATTATATATGATCATTAATATTAATTCATAGTGATTAAGAGCTCGTAATTAATTATTCATGATAATGTACATGTGGAATTTTTAAAGAAAATTCATATTCAACCTTTTCAAATTGTTAGATAGACACGTTGTAAGGTGAATAGTGAATATGAGAAAATATGTTTATTTTGAAGAGTTTTGTAAATTTTCTCTTTGGTTTTTGAATATTAAGCAAATACATATATTTTTTTTTATTTTTCAAATTTTAAAATTTATAGAAAATCAGAGACTTGGGCTAGCGCCGGCGTTAGGTCTTAGCGCCTGCGTTAGCTCACAGAGAGTGCTTATTTTGATCGTAAAGCCTAGATTTTCTTCGATTTTGCTTCCGATTTTTCTTAATTATGTTTTTGCAATGTAAGGTCTGTCTGATGAAGTGGTGAGACGAGAAGAAATCGAAAAAAGTTGCGGAAGTTAAAATTAGTACATGAGTTTCATCTTCATTAGAGTTTAATGTTTATTAAACCTTAATTATTGAGTTTTGTACAACATATGCATGAGTGAAATGATCATATATAAGTGAAATAATATTCATGCAATTTTTCAATTCCAATTTAAACATGATTATGATTAAACATACTTGGGGTAATTGAAAATGACGCAAATATATTAATTACCTAAGCAAAACTTGCGCATTTAATAAATTTAGCCTAATACCCCTAAGATACACCTTTTAAATCCATTTTGACACTTATTTCATTTAGTCTTTATCATATAACAAATTTAGTTTTTCAAGTTTTATAAGACTTTTAGGAAATGGATTTAGAAGAAAAAGGGTAAGTAGATCACTTGAGAGATGATATAACTTTTTATTCAACTTTATTCAATTTGATTTGTTTATGAATTTTGGTTTAATATGAGAAAGTCATATCACAAGTTATATAAAGTGATCATATCATGATGGTTCAAAAAATAAAAAGCAAAAACAAAAAAGGAAATTAAGCATATCATGAAGTAGAGAATTGATATTTTATTTTGAGTTGATTTCTACTTCATGCAAATGATTGGATACTAATGAATAGGATATTTAGGTATCCAAAGAGGACCGGATGTGATGGTTCCTTTGGGTACCCAAATACATCATGTTTGCTTTTGGGGAGATGGAAGTGAATGAGCCCTTTTGATTGGAGTTTGTGTTTCATCTTTAACTTTGGGTCTCCATTCAAATCTTGGTTTAACATTATTTTTAGTTTTCAAATTTCCATTATGATAATCTTTATATTGATGATTATGATTGTAATGATTATTAAGAGTATTGTTCATAGGAAATTTGTGCAATTTTAATTTTGAGTTGGGAGAAACATGATTTTGCAAGTAATGATGATTTTGATTTTGTTTTACAAACACTTTGTGATTCTTGCTCCAATTAGAAGACTTAGTTAAGATGTTCATATTCGTATTCAACTTGTTTTTAGATATAGTTTGATATTGTGAATTTGTATTTACAATTTTCATAAGCAAGTTGATTTTTGATTTTAATTCATCAGTTTTAATCTTTAAATTATGTCTAGCTTTATTATAAGCGATTGTGCTATTTTTAAGAGTGGAAACAATTGAATCAATATGATCTTGATAGTATGATCCAAGGCAGGAAAGGAGGAGGGCGAGCGGTGGAAATAGAGACCTCCCGCTCGCCCAGCCCAAGGCAGGGGGGCGAGCTCCTCTCGCCCCCGTCCCCTCTAGGGGGGGGGAGAGCTCCTCTCCTCCCCGCGCCCCTAGCAGCGGGGGGCGAGACCCCAGGGGGGCGAGTCGCTAGCGTCGGCGGTAGCAATACCGCCGGGCGCTAGCCAATCTCGATCCCCTCCAGGGGGGCGAGCTCCTCTCGCCCCCGTGCCCCCAGCAGCAGGGGGCGAGACCCCAGGGGGGCGAGTCGCTAGCGCCGGCGGTAGCAATACCGCCGGGCGCTAGCCAATCTCGCCCCGCCCCAAGGCAAAGGGAGGGGCAAGCTCCTCTCGCCCCCATCCCCTCCAGGGGGCGAGCTCCTCTCGCCCCCCGCGCCTCCAGCAGAGGGGTGAGACCAGCAGGGGGGCCGCCCCTATCTGGGTCTCGCCCAGCCCCAGCAGAGGGGCGAGACCAGCAGGGGGGCCGCCCCTAGCTGGGTCTCGCCCAGCCCCAGCAGAGGGGCGAGACCAGCAGGGGGCCGCCCCGAGCTGGGTCTCGCCCAGCCCCAACAGAGGGGCGAGACCAGCAGGGGGCCCCCCCTAGCTGGGTCTCGCTCAGCCCCAGTAGAGCGGCGAGACCAGCAGGGGGCCGCCCCTAGCTGGGTCTCGCCCAGCCCTAGCAGAGGGGCGAGACCAGCAGGGGGCCGACCCCCGGGTCTCGCCCCACCCGGTTAATAGGCTCACCGAGCCCCGCGAGGTACCCCCTCTTGCCCAGTTCCGGGGGGAGGGGTCGGTCTGCGTTTAGCGTCGTGGAACAGCGGGATTTGGCTATCCGCAGCCATTTCCAAGGGCATTTTGGTAACTTCGCAGGAAGTTTTTTGTTATTCGCAGCTCAAATCCAGAAATCCTATAAATAGGACCAAGGGGGCACCATTTGGAGGGGGATCATCCTAGGCTAGCTCTCTCCCTCTCTCTCTCCCCAAGTCTCTCTAGGGGGTGAGGAGAGCCTCCAGTGGTGCCCAAGCTTAGTAGTGGCTTGGGAGGGGAAGTTCCTAAGGGGTTTCCGGGTATGTGGCGGGACCTCCCCACTAAGCTCTTGGTCCAGTCCATAGTTCCTCAACATTCAACCTAGAGCTCTCCCTTGTGGGGAGTAAGGGTTGGTCGCCCCTCAGCTTGCTGAGGGCCCCGAACTCTACACAGACCGAGAAATCTGTTTCAACTATAAGTATCTTATGTTCAACAACCCTAATAAAATTTACAAAATATCAAAATGACTAAATATCAGCAGGGTACAAGTTTCATTATTATCCAGAATAATCTCAACCATAATTTATAATAATGAACATTTGACCTAAGATAGAAATTAACAAATGAAGTAGTAGAATTTTACATTAAAAAATTCTCTAAATATTTCCAGAGATCATTATTCAAATTTCACTGACTTATACATAGTTTCAAAATTTTCTAGAGTAATTTGACCACCAATTTCAGTAAAGTTTACATATTACCAAAATGCCACTATTCAATAAAACTCCATAATTATGATTCCAAAAATTCTAAGAAAATTCACAGAGCTTTTCAACACTGTACCAATGATCATGTAAAATTATCATATTTTTCCAGGCAATATTAATCATGATTTAAACAGAATCAGTAAAAGGGGATAATTGTACTTTTGGCTAAACAACCTAGATATAAATTCCCAAATAAATACTTGAGGTTTGTTATGTCAACATAACCCTAGGGATAGAGTATTAGAATTTTCTAAGTTGATTTGCACACTATTATCCCCTTAATTTAAAAAAGTGACAAAATTAAAATAAATCAAACACCTAAGATTTTTGTCCCAAAAATCCTAATTTCACTCTAGTATGTGTAATTCATCATCATAAGCCTATGCCCAAAGTTCCATGGGCATACCACAAGCCATATGGGCCTCATTCCCCACTTACCACTTTTGTTAAGTGCAACCCAAAACACAAACCTTGTCCTATCTTGCAAGTTGGATTTACCAACTTGTTGTGGTCAAAGCAGGCTCAAACGTTTACCACTGGCTTTTTATAGCCTAAGATGCGTCCCACCAAAAAATTGGGGCATTAAATATAATTAAACTTCAAATATTTCAATTATTTGGAAAACACATTTTACCTAAAACCATAGGAAAATGTTGTCCAAAAATTCTCATTTTTGGACAGGATGTGCATATAGAGTAAATTCATACATGTACCAAATTTCACCCTCATAACCTCATCCATTAAAAAGTTATGCAAATATTATGGACTGTCCTACCCTAAGGACACAGTCCACCAAAACAGCCCTACAAAATGCTATAGTGCTCCAAATGGGTTGATTTTAATTTCTAATTAAAGTACTCATATATCTACCCTTTTCTTGTTTTGCACATTTCCTGATTATGCCCAGAAGGGCTCCAAATTTTAGGGTCAAAATGTGCATTTTCTATGTAAATAAACTCACATATTATATTAATAATTATTATTATAAAACTTATCAAACAAACCGATGGCCATGATTGTGTCTTCAACCTCCAGCCTACGGTTACGTTTTGCCTGACCTAGAGCTTTTCCAGCCCCTAATCCCGACCACCCGGCCACTACCTCCACCACCTTCGTTGAGGTTGTGGCTCGCTATCGCCTGACGTCGGCACGACCGTCGGAGAGCCTATTTCCGGCAAACTCGACCCCTCATTTTCCATGGAAAATCCGAATTTTCTCACATTGGATCGATCTCAATTTAGCCCGATGTCTCTCCTAAAGGATCTAAGATGCTAGCACAAGAGGAGAGGAGGAGAAACATGCTTGATTCCGGGCTTGGATGCGACTACTCTGGCGGGTGGACATGGATTTGGTGTTTTCCGACGAACCTCCTCCCAAGCTCGAATCTCCACCGATTGTAGCAATCCAAGAGTCAATTTCGACTGATTGAGGGATCCTGAAGGTGATGAAAGGGTCTATTGGTGGTAAAGGGGGCTATTTATAGGAGAACTAAGCTTTGGTAGTTTCGTCCATGGCCATTAATGGCCCTCCTTGATGGTGGCCGACCTATAACTGCTTGAAACCTCTTCTTATTCATCAGGGGAGATGTAAGGAGGGGTTGCGGAAGAAGAAGGGGGTGCTACTTGGCCTCCCTCCAATATTAACCCTCCAAATGAAACTCCCTCCTTTAATTACCCCCATTAAACCATAATTAAATCACCTAATTCAGATTAAATAAATCTGATAAATTTAGTGGGCCCTAGGTTGGACCCTGGGGCAAGGCCTAAGCCCACTTGAATTGGCTTGGGCTCTAATTTAGCCTTTAGGGTTCACTTTGACCATGGTTGCCTTAGGGTTGACTTTGGTCAACTTGATGGGTTGACTGGTCCAAGGGGTACGCCTTGAGTCCCTTGACACCACCCAATGTAGATTGGGTCATGGTGATGTCCCAATTGGGCCAATTTATCCAAAAGATGTGATTTTGACCAAAATTGGGGAAAGTTTGACTTTGGTCAAATTGGTGGCCCCATGATGGAGCTTTTGGTTCCAGCAGGTCCCTAATGGTACTATAAGGGTAGGGGTGATGTCAATTTGTCGATGTGAAGTCAAATTAAGCCAATTTGGGTTGAGTTGACCTAAGTTAACCTAGAGTTGACTTTGGTTAATATGGCCAATTTGGTTGACCTAACCATGAGTCCATTGGTAAATTTCCTCCCCTTATGGTTAGAGAGGTGTTAGGGAGCTTACTTTGAGGTGATGAGTTCATTTGGGTGTAATTTGGCCTAGGTTGACTTGTGCGCATTGGGGTGTACATAACAATTTTTCTTAGCTCAAGGAGTTCTAGGGTCGTTTCCTTGTCCTAACTCATCACTCAAACCCTAACACCATCAAGAGGTCTAGAAGTATCAGGGATGTTACAAATCTCAATAAACAAAAAATAATTTCATCCTCGAAATTCTAGTTTGTGCCTACGAGGTTTTACGGACAATGATAATAGTAACATTATCAAAGGTATTTAGGAAATACCTGTGATGAAGAGCTTCGGGTGGCGTTGCTGAATGAGGTCCATAGGATCCCAAGTGTGTTCCGCCTTCCCATGATTGGACCATAACAACTGGACCAAAGGGATACTCTTCTTCCGCAACACTCAGACCGCTGTATCGCCGATCCGGATCGGCTCCAACTGAACTAAACGATTTGATGCTACCGGGCCCGAGGTAGAAGTGATGTTCTGCACCGACCGAAGTAAGGCCCTCCGAAGTGAGGAGAGGTGAAAGATGACATGCCAGTTCGCCAACTCTGGCAGTAGCTCCATCCTGTAAGCCAAGGACCGATCCGCTCCAGGATTGTATAAGGCCACAAATATCAAGGGCTGAGACTCTTGTGCCTCCGCACCCGCGAAACCCCGTGCATCAGACGTATCTTCAAGAAGACCTTGCCCCCCACTTGGAACTCCACCTTACGATGCCTCGCATCATAGTACTTTACCTACCGGCTCTGAGCCTCTAGCATCCTGTCTCTGATCAGTCGTATCTGAGCATCCGTATCCTCAATATAGTCTGATCCTAGTGCCTTCGGATCCTCATCCTGGACCCAAGATAGCGGTGTCTAGCACTTTCTACCATAAAAGCCTCGTAATAAGCCATTCCAATGCTCTCTTGATGGTTGTTGTTGTAGGAGAACTCTATCAATGGCAATAGTCGCTCCCAGGGCTTCCATGTATCAAGTATACACAATCGCAACAGATCCTCCATGGTCCTATTGGTCCGCTCCGCTTGCCCATCGATCTGTGGATGAAAGGCGGTGCTAAATGCGAGCTGTGAACCTAAGTACTCCTGCACCACCCTCCATTCCTTGGAACTGAATCGACCGTCTCGATCTGATATAATCGTCTTGGGCACGCCGTAGTTTCTCACAAACTGCTCCACGAACAGTCTCACCAATACACCAACCGGAGCGTACTTCCAGACTGAAATGAACCTAGCTACCTTGGTTAATCGGTCCACCATGACCTATATAGAATCGTTCCCAGAGTGAGAGCGAGGCAACCTGTGTACAAAATCCATCAAAATATCCTTAAACTTCCACTCTAGCACTTGCTGTAGTAATCCTCCATGGCTCTTGCACTTGGCCTTCACCCGCTAGCAAGCCTCATAATGTGTCACAAATTCAATGACATCCCTCTTCATCCTGGGCCAATACATGCTCTTCCGCAGATCCGCCGTCATCTTGGAGATCCCGGAGTGCACTGAATAGCGAGTGAAGTGTGCCTCCCTGAGTATGTTTCCCCGGATCCCACCTCCTGCGGGTATAAAAATTCAGCCCTAGAAATGAACGAGGTCGTCATGCAGTGAATACTCCTCCTTCTTGCCCTATTCTAGGGCTCTAAAAAAAGGCTCCAGCGCTGCGTCCTTCCTCTACTCTTCCCTGATGTGGTCTCTGATGTCGCACTCAATGCTCAGAGCGGCCAAGTACTTCGCAAAAACCTCTGAGTCATCCCTCGACACCATAGTAATCTGCATGTCATCTATCATCCTCACTATCTCCATGGCCATCACCTGAGACTCCGGCCTAGTAGTGTCGTCTCTCCTGCTCAAAGAATCCGCTACAGTGTTTGCCTTCCCCAGGTTATAGTAGATGGTATAATCATAGTCGCAGAGGAACTCTAGCCATCTCCGCTGGCGTAGATTCAGGTCCATCTGCGTGTCAATGTACTTGAGGTTCTTGTGATCTGAGAAGTTCTCACAATGAACCCTGTATAGATAGTGTCTCCATATCTTTAACGCAATGATCGCCGCCCCGATCCTCAAGGTCGTGTACTGGGTAATTTTGCTGGTGCTTCTTCAGCTGTCTAGAATCATATGCGATGACATGCCCGCGCTGCATCAGAACAGCACCCATGCCCTAGTACGACATGAAAGTATCTAGTTGCTACCTAAATCACCTAGGGGGTGAATAGGTGAGTTCTATGGATTTTAGAGCAGAATTAAAATCTAGAACGATAAGCACATAGAAAACAAAGAGCACACACAAACACAAGGATTTTATAGTGGTTCCCCAATATGGGTACTCCACTTTCCCTCCTCACCTATCTAGCACGCCCGACAAGACTAGACTACTTCACTAATCTCAGATTATAATAATCTTACAACTCGGAATATCAACTCCTACTAGCTCAGAGAACAACCTCACCTATAAAAAGCTCGGAGAACAAACTCTCCTACCAGCTTGATCCTCTAAACTAAGATCTACAGGAACTCGGAAGGTAAAACTTCCTACAAGAATATGTAAAAGGTGTTTACAAATACTATAGTTTGAAAATCTATCCCTTACAATCCCAAGGAAATTCTACTTCTCCGGATCTCAGAAAATAGATCTTCTTCTTCCTTGAAAGAGATGAAAGCTTGAACTTGAACGGGGAAGAAGAAATCCATTGACTTGAACGAATGGATCTGAATACTTGTCGACACAACAAGATCTAGAAATCACTTGAATAAATTTGAGTACAGTGATCTTGTTGAATCGAATCTTGATGAAGAGTTGTGCACATGACTTGTCGGCGGCATAAAATCTTCTGTGCGAGAACGAGAATGGCTGACTAAACTTGCGATGTTTCTCTTTCAAATTAGAATGATTAGGGTTTTCTGAAAAGTCCCTTAAGTATTTATAAGACCTTCTCAACCGGCTATAAATGAGATTTAAGGAATGAGGTCCACGTGTACTGTACATGGAAGAAAAACCCTAAAATGAAAAACTGCGTCGAATAGAAGAAAATCTGCTCTGTCTGGATTCGTCAAATGAACACGTACTACAACAAACTGCACTTATAGTAAGGACCTAAATCGTTACAGTAAGTGCCAAAAATCGTTACAAAAACTCTTTGGTAACGAAAAAAACTTTAAGTAACGGTCCTCCTCTAAAGCTCGACGCTAAAAGTTCTTATAACGAATGTATGCATGTCGTTACAAATAAATTAATTGTAACAAACGATACTTTCTCACCAAAAAGAGATTCTTCCTCACAATAAATTGGTCACAATAAATATTATTTCGTTACGAATGTTTTTTTCCTCACAAAAAAACACTTACGATTAAAACTATTTCGTTACAAATATTTTATTTTTCCTCACTAAAAATAAACTAACTTCGTTACAATAAAATATAATAAACATTATTTCGTTACATTAGATTAAACAATAGTAACGAAAAAATCGTTACATTTGTTTTCCATTCTTCTTACTACAGCCAATTCTTTTATATATAAAAAATATTACATTTCTATTTTTTGTGTACCTGAGATTTTATTACAAATAATAATCTTGAAAACACACATAAATTTAATATTTCATAACAAGATCAACATGTATTTATTCACACCAAAAAGTATTACATAGAGTACAAGTTATTATCATCTCTTCTAAAATAATACAATATTACATTACAAGATCAACATGTTTCTAATAAATCTTCCGTCATTTTTCGAAAAATGAATCGTCCATCACTTTCTGACTAATGAATCTTTCGTCACTTGCCAGTCAATGCTCGAGCACCCTACAAATAAAAGAGAGCAATTAAGATCACCCTACAAATAAATGAGAGCAGAAACATCCATACAAACTCACATCCATACATACATAACCCATACACACCCCATTAAACAAGCGTACAATAAAACACACACTTGCCGCTTGTTGTTTAGTTCACACTGAAATTAAGGTCATGAGGGAATTCACTGTTTAGTTGTAATGTTCTGAAATTAAGATCACCTGTTAATGACACTTCACTGCACTTAAAATCACACACTTCACTACACAACTCTTTAAAACGTACAGCACGCACACAGTTTACTGCACTTAACATTGATCACACATACTTCACTGCACAACTCTTAAAACAACACACACATGCACACATTTCACTGCACTCAACATTACACGAGCACATACAAAACTCATAAAAACAACACACACTGCACTTAACATCACACACATATACACAACTCTTAAAAATAGCACACACATACACACAGACATTTCAATTCACTTAACATCACACACACTTCAATACACAACTCGTAAAAACACCACACACACACACACTTCACTGCACTTAACATTTCACTCCCTTTACTACACAGCTCTTAAAAACAGCACACACACACACGCACTCACACACTGACACATACACTTAGCTGCAAATTTCCCAAACTGCACTCGCTGCTGCAGTTTGTTGCTGCTGCAGCAAACTCGCTGCTGCAGTTTTCTAAAGCTGGAGCAAACTCGTTGCAGATTTATTTCTAAAAAAGACTTGGAATGAAACTATAAGGAAAGACATGATGTACTTAGGCATTAGTGAGACATTTAATTGAAACATTTAATGAAACTATAAGGAAAGACATGTCGTAATTGAAACATTTAATTGTAATCATCAATCTTTAACATTGACAATGTATTGACGAGGAATCTGCAGCGAGTTTCACACATAAATCTGCAGTGAGTTTCATTCCAAGTCTTAATGTCCAAGAGATTGATGATTACAAGCATTGAGTTCGGGGTTGCCGGCACCAAGGGTGCACCCAATATTAATCAACAGAAGGATTTGTGCATTTTTGTGGAAGAGGAGGAATCATACCAAGTTCCTAACAGAAAAAGCGATTGAAGGAAGGTCTAACCTATTCCGTAGATCAATTTATATCCAGGCCTTGGGTGCGAGGAAGCGTCAAGACAGTGCCCTGCATATAGGAAATACAAATAATATTATTATACACTGCCCAAGGTTATAAGAGAAGAAGGTTAGGGAATGTACATATTTACGTCTGAATTAATGAATAATTCAAAAGAAATTAAGATATCCTTCCAATGCCCTATTTTTTCAAGCCAACAATTAAGAGATCCTTCCAATGCCCAATTAAGAGCTTGCAGTTTGTCCAAACTGCAGTTGCAGTTTCGAAAAACTGCAGTTGCAGTTTCGAAAAACTGCAGTTGCAGTTTCGAAAAACTGCAGTTGCAGTTTCGAAAAACTGCAGTTGCAGTTTCGAAAAACTGCAGTAGCAGAAATTCCTCTTGTTTTAATCATAAAGCTACACATTAGTAAATTAAATCAAACTATTAAATATCTATGTTAACAACGATATATAAAAAATTGGATATTATAACAACAGTTTAGAATACATGTAAAATCACATAACTATTAAACACATAAGCTCTAATTAGAATACATCAAAAATAGAAATTGTTAAACAAAAACACAGTCAACTATATTTAAGATCTGAATCAAACACTGTTATTTTATATATCAGATCTCACACAACTACTAAACATAACTATCTATCAGGAATGACACTTTCTTCAAAATGAAAACACAGTCAACTGAAATCTCACTTGCAGTAATTCCTTCAGAGAGGGCCCTGCGGTGGACAGTTGAACTAAACATTCCAATATAATCATGCCAGTATAACAGATCAACTTATCCACAAACATATTCATCAACAGCAGCATAATCTCAGAAAAATTTATTCAGATCAAACTAATCACCTTAATTAAGGATGATGTCTCAAAGTCCAATAATGCAGAGTATCCCCTCACACAAACCCAAGCTCCCTAGCTGGAACTATGAAACTGCTCGCCCATGTTTCCCTATCGACATAAGAACCTGCCAACACAAAAAGAAACAAATCAAAATGAATGGGTGAGTTGCATAAATTAAAATTGAGGGGTATAAACATAGAGGATATTGGTTCTCAACTTTATAACATGCATAGTGTAAGTTTGTTAATCTTGAAAGTGCCACTTGGTCCAGGTTTTCATTGTTATTCATTAAAAAATGTATGTTTAATAACTTTCATGTGTAGAAAAAAATTAGAAGTAAAGCCCTATACTGCAAGAGCACATATTCCATGAATTCATAAACATGACAAAATACTTATAGAACATCATTTCCATCTCTATGACAACAGAAATAATCTATTTTACCCCAAAAATTGAAGAAACTAGATTTCGGCAAGGAGAAGGTGATTGAGGGATTTGTCGTCAGAGGCGGTGCGGAGCGCTTTTAACATGTCCTCAACTGAGCTTGAAGAGAGACTCCACCAAAGGAGTGAAGCCGCCAGCAGGTGAAATTTTTCTTCCCAATCCACATCAACAATCTTGCGAAACTGATCACATTTTAATTATATTTTGAGAAAATTTCAAACATATTATAATAATGTTAATCACTGTAGATAGTGCTAAGCTTTTTTAAATGATCAAATGGATCTAACACATCACAATTGATAGGGATAGGTCCTGTTATAAGAATGAACTTTTTCTGATGTTTTAAATGGACATTCACAATTGCATGCTTAATTAGTAAAAGAACATAATTTAGGAAAGAAGAGGTCTGGATTTATCCTACTTTGAAGATCAAACCAAAGAAACTATACAGGGGTCAGGTGTTATAAAAATGGAGTCACAATAGCATTTTCCACTATCGGGTTGGAGGGCTTGCGTATATTGTCAGCTCAAATAAGATGGCAGAAAGCGGAAGGGGAAGCGGCTGATTTAAATATGCCGATTCCAATACTCAGCTTCGCCCCTATGCTATTGAAGAACATGGATAGGGCTGAACGTGGTATTCATTTAAAGTAAACTCCATCTAAACAAATCCTCGTCTAGAATAACAGAATTGAAACATTAAAAAATGATACAATATATAAATATCATTAATCTTAGCTTCTCAAATAAACACAGATTTGGATAATTTATGGCATTAGAATTACTTGTAATTAATTATACATTCATAAATCACATTTGATATAATCTCAGAAAATAACTCAAACAAATTAAAGCTAAGTCAAGCATAAACTCAAACACATAGTGTGCGTAATAGATCAACAACTGATATAAAAAATAGAATAGTTGAAAGATTAAACAACAGGTCGATCCTTGAATGCAATACAGCCAAAGAAAGTTAGAAAATGTAAATGCCAAGTCTCTGAATGGTTAGAGCTGTAGAAAGACAATGCTCACATTAATGCCAAGTCAGTGAAAGCTTATCCACAAAAAATTCTGATGTTTATTACTTACAAAACCTGAATTAATTTCTTACCTCCAGCAGGTCGTTCCTTCCACTGAATTAATTTCTTACCTACAACAGGCAGATCCTTTCTTTGCTTTCTTTAAATGATAAAGAGCAGCTGGAGAATTCCTTTGAAGGTTGTCGGCTTTTCTTCCTCAAGAACCGAACACTGAAGAGATAAAAACCAGAGCCAGGGCTTTGATTCAGAGATGGCAGGGTGTGAGTGGGACTGATGCAAAAGGAGAGGAAGGCGTGAGATAAGAAAAAACATATAACTTTTTTATTGAGATGTGCTTTCCAGTGGATAACTCACCAGAGTCTCTCGTGCGGAATCTGAAGAAGGAGATGAAGGCAACAGAACAGGTAAACAAAAATCAAAGTGGAGAACTCAGTGGTGAAATCTGCCCTAGGCGAGAGATTCGAATGATGTAGACGATGGAATATGAGCAGCGATGCCCTAGCAGTGAGGGTTGCGGCGAGTCTGCAGGTTTGATGTAGAGGGAACCGAGAGACCCTAATGCTGCTCGAACTGGATTTGCACAGATTCATCCAGAAGAAGCCATAGATATGACGATCAGTTGTTTTGGAGAGCAGCTTTGACTTTGATAATGAAGGAATCTGGCAGGAGATCGAGGCAAGAGAGCCGTCGGGGAAGAGATTAGCGAATGGGAGAAGAGTGCTTAAATTTTTTGCCCAAATTTGATTGAGGGAAATTTCTCTCTATATATTTCACGTGATATTAAAATTAATAAATTTAATTTTTTAATTAATACAACAACACCACCACCTGAGGCTTCGTCTCCCTTTGGTGCGACGTTTTCCTCTGGTGAGTTTGGACAAAAATGTCACCGCCATAAAATATTGTTTGGCATGACAACAACTATGACCGCCATCAAGAAAAGAAAACTAGTTTTGAACACAATAGATTAAACAACAGCTATGACCGCCATCATGAAACTTTATAGGTGAGGTCAGGCGTTCATTAATGATGGTTCATAACCACCACGTTGACGCTCGTTATCGCCGTGCCAAACAGAGCCTTCATCTCACCATTATTTTTAATTAATAATAAATATTCATTTATAAAGAATTAGTTAAAGTATACATTAAATATTTTTTAATTTCATAGTCACTTTGTGACTTTACGATATTTATTTGTCATCTCTCAGCTCATATGCTTGATTTTCTCCAAAGAGATCATCTCTATCATGTATGATATGTTGTGTGTGTGTGTGTGTGTGTGTGTGTCTGTGTGTGTGTGTGTGTGTGTGTGTGTGTGTGTGTGCGCGCGTGTGTGTATGTCTGTCTGTTTGTCTCTCTCTCTCTCTCTCAGTGCGTGCGTGCATGTGTGTGTGTGTGTGTGTGTGTGTGTGTGTGTGTGTGTGTGTGTGTGTGTGTGTGTGTGTGTGTGTGTGTGTGTGTCTGTGTGTGTGTGTCTGTGTGTGTGTCTGTATGTGTGTCTCTGTCTGTGTCTCTGTGTGTGTGTGTGTGTGTCTCTCTCTCTCTCTGTCAGTGTGTCAGTGTATCTGTCTGTCTGTGTGTCTGTATGTATGTGCCTGTCTATGTTATCTGTGTATGTGTGTCTGTCTGTGTGTCTATCTGTGTCTGTCTTTGTGTGTGTCTCTGTGTTTGTGTTAGTCTGTGTGTCCGCGTCTATGTTTGTGTGTCTGTGTCAGTCTATGTCTGTGTCAGCGTATGTGTGCGCGCAGTGTGTGTCTATGCATGTGTGTGTCTATTTGTGTGTCTATGTGTCCGTGTGTCTGTGTATTTATGTGTGTGTCTGTGCGTCTATGTATGTGTTATGAAAATAAGATCCGAATGCAGATGAAAAAAAACTATTCCAAAATATTCCATCAGCGGAAGGAAATATATTCTGTCATCAATGTCCTTCCATAATTGCTGGAATATAGGAATTCCAAAAGAACGAGTCACGAATTGAGATGTCTCCAAAAAAGACGCCGACCAAGAAAGGGAAGATGCGTCATTACCACAACATGTATGTGTGTGTGTGTGTGTGTGTGTGTGTGTGATTGTGTGTGTGTCTGTGATTGTGTGTGTGTGTGTGATTGTGTGTGTGTGTTTGTCTGTGTGTAATGAGGTACAAGAAGAGGAGGAAATGAGTAGATCAGAACACAAAATTCCTCGATTAAAAAATAACGATGTAATGAGATAACATGATGGCGTGGCAAAGTCGGCGAAGAAAGAGAAGATGACGAAACTGCAAGTTCACCTGGGTTTTGTGAAACAATTAGCGATATTTTTAATGTTACGATATTTATTAATGCACAATGCGCGACTGGGCATAAAACGTGTGCTCGGGCAAAAAATGCGCGCTCGAGTGAAAAACACGTCCCCGGGCAAAAAATCCTCTCTCGGGCCAAAAATGCTCTCCCAAGCCCGCGTCGTGCGTGAGCTTGTGCTCGATGGCGGTCACGCGTGCGCGCGGGAGTGCCTTTGCGTGCGTGCGAAGCCCGTATGCGACCCTTATTTTTATTTTACAATTATGTTAATAAATTAATGTCATATTTGCATTCATTTTTAAATTTAATTAGTTTTTAATTTTTGGATTTGTTTTTTGCAAAATTTTATGTTGGAAAATTTCCCTCTATATATTTCATTCATGTGAGAGAGAGAGAGAGGGAGAGGGAGATAAACTTTTATAAAAACATTTTTAAAGGATTATATAAACTTTATATTAAACGTTTTTATAAAGTTTTATAAAAACATTATATAAAGAAACTTTATATATAAAGTTTTAAATAAAAACTTTATATAAATTTTTTATAAAAACATTTTATAAAGTTTTATATAAAATTTTATACATGTTTATATATAACTAAATTTATAATTATAAATTTATATATATATAAACGGTTATATAACTGAATTAAATTTATTATTAATTACTATTACAATTAATTAAATTAATATTAATATTGAATTAATTTTTATATATCATAATGTATATTAAAATTTTGTATTACAGTTTTGTAATAAAATTTTATATTAAAGTGTTATATTTATGTACGAGCATCTTCGCATGGGCGTAGCTACGCCCGTGCTCGATGCTCTCCGCTGCGATAGTACCCCGGCTGCAACGGTACCTCGCCAAAACTGTACTATCCCGCTCTCGGACGCTCGATCAACTAACAATGCATAGGAAGCACCCATGCTCCGCGCGACATTACCCCCCTCCCCCCCCCCCCCCCCCCCCCCCCCCCTCAATAGTGTCTCAGTGCGACGACACTCATGCAGCTCGCAAACCCCTGCGCACGAAAATAGCCAAAAGTTAAAATCTTTAGTCTTGTTTTTTTAGACGCTACAAATTAAAAAAAAACGTCATCGTAGACGTCTCTTTAGTGGTGATAATAAATAAATAAAATCATTTTTAGTCTGTGTTTGTATTTGTCTGTGTGTGTGTGTGTTTGTATCCGGTGAGAAAATTAAATTAATATTCAATTATTTTTTAATCAGTTGATCGAGCGCCTGAGAGCGGACGAAATTGAGCGGGGTAATTCTTACTTTTAAAAAATACATAAACGGATAAACCTTATTTAAAATACATAAATCTTATTTAAAGCTCATGTGCACTGTCTGGCAATGTCGAGGCGGGGGTATTGTCGAGCGGGGAACATGGGCCTCATGTGCACTGTCAGTTGATCGAGCTCCTGAGAGTGGACAAAATTGAGCGGGGGTAATTCTTATTTAAAAAAAAACATAAATCTTATTTAAAAAATAAATTTTATTGAACAACGCGTTGTATTTATGAATTGATTTGACATGTATTTATGAATTTCATTACACATTTATTTTCATTAAAGCACTTGTCATCCATCAATCAATATATATATATATGACATATATTTTCATTAAGAAAAATTTGTAGGTGAGTTACTCTCACCTAAGATCATGGTGAGAGGAGCCCATCTAAGTCGTTGATCACAGATCATACGGTTGTATTTTTCTTAAATACTCCTGTATTTATAAGTAATAATAATGTCAGTATTTTATATACCGTCCGATCTGAGATCCGGTTGTATTTCTCTCCCACCTAGTTCTACGTGAGAGTTGCGCACCTAAGTTTCTCTCTTTCATTAAAACGCTAGCTGCCGAGCAAAAAACGTGTGCACTGACAAATTTATTTATGCTCCCGAGCAAAAAAGATAGAGCTAGTGCAATGCGCGCAACTGAAAAAAAAACGTGTGCTCGGGAAATAAAACGCGCATCCGAGTGAAAAGCACGTGCTCGAGCGAAAAATGGGCGCTCGAAGGGCATAATTAGTTCACCCCTGCGCACAATGAAAAAATATGCGTGCATGCGGGGCCAGTGCGCGATCGTTATTTTTATTCAAAAATTATATTAATATGTTTTAAATTATTTGATTTGTTTTGTGCAAAATTTTATGGAGGGAAATTTCCCTCTATATATTTCATTAATGTGAGGGGAAAAGAAATAGACAAAACTTAATAAACTAGAGGAAGAGAACGGAGCGCGGCGACGGCCGAGAAAGAGAACGACGATGGCGGCGGCCGTGGAAGAGAGAGGCGACGGCGGCGGCGACCGTCGAAGAGAGGGGAGACAACGACGGCGGCCGTACTTGAAAGTCATTGCTACAGCTCGCAAATGGATGTTTGTGTGTTTGGTTGTCCTTGTCTGTGTGTTTGCATGTGTCTGTGTTTGAGCCCCGACACATGCAATACGCGCTAGCTCTCAAGCAAAAAAGGAAAACTACACGCACGAGAGTGTATTTACGTGCGCGCGGGTGTGCATTGCATGCGCGCGAGAGTGCATTTGCGTGCGCGCGAGAGTGCATTTGCGTGCGCGCGAGACTGCATTTGCGTGCACGCTGGTTCGTGCGTGATTTTATTTTAATTCCAAATTATATTAAAAAATTAATGTCAAATTAATTTGAATTCATTTTTACATTTAATATATTTTTAATTTTTAGTTTTGTTTTGTTCAAAATTTTATGGAGGGAAATTTTCATCCGTATATTTCATTCATTCATGTGAGAGAGAGATAGAGCTGCATGGGAGAGAGGCAGAAATTTTTTTATAAAAAGTTAAAGATTTATAAAAAAAACCGTACGCGCAAAAATACATTTCGCAATAGTACCACATATCTGCGACAGCCGCGCACGGATGTTTGCGAGCTGTATGAGTACTGTCGTCGCGTTAGAGCACTATCGAGGCGGGGTACTATCACGCGCATACAATTTTTTTTTATTTTTTCAAAAAAAAAAATTCAAAACTTTGATAATAAAATAGTACAAAAATTTTAAAAAATATATGATATATTTTTTGTAACAAAACTTTAGTAATAAAATATTACTATTAGTAAGGACAATGTCTTTGTCACAAAAAACTTTCATGATGTGGTTACAATTAATACTTATTGTGAGAAAAGTTTTTTATTTGTAACGTAACATTAGTGTTGTTACAAATACTTACAGTTATAGTAACGTATTAATTATTATTGTAACAAAATTTAAAATATTCGTTACAAAAAAGTATTTTTTTGTAACAAAAAAAAATTGTTATTAAATATAACTATTAGTAACAAACTGTGTTTTAGTTATATTTCAGTCCTTACAACAGGTGCAGTTTGTTATAGTGGTACGTGAAATAAAGAATTACTCGACAAATTCATATTAAGACTCGACGAATTCATATTATGACTCGACGAATTAGATTTAGAAAAAAATGCGCTGAGAGGGGAAGAAAGGATCTAAGGCCACTCGATGATTTCACGAGAGCACTCGACGAATTCATCGCGTGTTCAAGAGAAATCGATAGACCACTCGACGATTTCGTCGAGTGTCTCGAGTGAACAAACTGTTGGGAACAGTGCCCAACAATGTTCCTTATATGAAGAAATACTTAGATCAGTGATAAGTACAAGGTGTATTTAATGTTATTTCTAGTTCATGCTTGCAGAGATCTAGCAATATGTCCAGTACTTCAATAATTTGCCTAAGTATAATATCGTCGAAAAGGACTAGACATATCGTCGAAAAGTGTATGCATGTCGTTGAAATGATGTGCAGAGCAAAGCATAATGATAATATCGGTTATCGTCGAAACAATATGCGAATGATGATATCGTTGTGAGATCAACACTACAACACCTCACAACGATATCAGAAAGCCGAGATGAAGAAAAATACTCAAGCACAAAAACAAGTCAGATGTCGACAATATCATCCTAAAGAAACCGTGTCGTAGATAAGGCTAATTAAGAATGATATCGTCGTAAAGAAGCCATGTCGTCGATAAGGCCAAGTAAGACTGATGACGACGATATCGTCGTAAAGAAGGCTTGACGTCGAGAAGACTAAGGAAGGTCACATGAAGACAGGCAGTTGCTGAAGAATTGTCTGTCGACATGAAATCGATTATGTTGTCGACAAGATAAGATGGTTACAATGATATCAAGTAGTCAAGAAGATTACGCCGACATCGGTTAGATGACTTCATGTCGTCTTAAGTGCAAGTGCAGAAGGGATGTCCAGTATCATCGAGATATCACTATCTGAAGAAGAAGGAAGAAGACTTGAAGAACTACTCTAGTCCAAGTCAACAACAAGTCCGGTCATCGAGATATTGTCCATATCTTCGTAACAATGGAAATATCGTCGAGACATATTCAAAAGTTGCCAGACGCGCTGTCAGCATTTATTGTTGCCGCATGATTGTCCAATCAGTGTGTGCTCTAAAGGGATGAGCGTCTGTCAGTGAAGGACATCTTAGGAGACCGTTAAGGAGCTCTTCCATCCTATAAAAGGGAACAGTGGATGCCCTAAAGAAGAGACGAGAATGAAGAAAAGAAAAAGAATCCTGCCGAACAATACAACGGTAAAAGCTGCGGAGAAGAATCGACATCAAGAAAAGGAGAACAAAAACGAACATCCAGTGTTCTCCAAGTTGCAGTCAAGCCACATCGACTAATAAGAATCGTTCAAGTCAAGAAGCCAGTCAACATCAGGCTAACAAAGAAGGCTTGAAAAAGATTTGTACTTTCAAGATTCAAATCAGAGGCATCTTCTTCAAGACAAGAAGCCGATCTCCACCAGGAAGAAGAGCAAACATTGTATATCTTTCATTGTAAGGCTTGCGGGCCAAATCTGTAAGATCTGTTTTTATATTTAAGTGTCGAGCTTGAGGGCTTGAGATCTATGAGGCTTGAGGGCCAGGGCAGAGGACTTGCGGGTCCAACCTCGTCGAGCTTGAGGGCTTGAGATCTGTGAGGCTTAAGGGCCAGGGAAGAGGATTTGCGGGTCCAACCGTGTCGAGCTTGCGGGCTTGGGTGCAGTAGGGGCTTGAGGGCCTAGACTGCAGGACTTGTGGGTCCAAGGGGCAAGACTTGCGGGTCTGTGCTCTGTAGGGCTTGAGGTCCTGAGTGTCGAGTTTGTGGGCTTGAGTGCAGTAGGGGCTTGCGGGCCTAGGCTGTAGGACTTGCGGGTCTGAGTTGTAAGGCTTGCGGGCCGGAGACATTGACGGAGTTTGCCGAGCCAAGCACACTACTAGGTAGGCGCAGAAGGACAGAGGATTACTCAAGACACCCTATCTTGAGGAACCTCTATAAATTCTTGTGTGTTTTCTTTGTAGTGCTTTTAATCTCTAAATCTGTTAACCAGAAATCAAGAACACCAAAAGGGGAACAAAACAATTTGAAATACCTATTCACCCCCCCCCCCTCTAGGTGATAAGTCGACACCCAATAACTAACAAGTGGTATCAGAGCAAGGTTGTTCAAAGAAAAGCTTAACAGCTTGAACAGATCTGCCAGTGGGTGTCCATTCATCATAGCTATGGAATCAAGAATAGCTATTTGTTCTAGGGAGAACTTTGCCCTATGGAAATTAAGAGCTAAAATATTCATGGAGACTATAGATCCCAGAATGTTTCAAATTGTTCAAGAAGGGCCATATGTCCCCATGACAACTTCCACTTGCTATTCTTGTAAGGCGGTGCCCAAGAAAATGATGGAAGATGAAATCATCCTAGTCAACTTGGACAAGGAAGCCAAAGATATTATAGCTGGTGCAGTTGACATCTCAATATTCCAGAAACTGGCTCACTACACAACAACAATGGAGATGTGGGACTCTCTAACTGTCATCATGGAAGAGTCAGAAGCAGGAGAAGTTGTTTCCCTCAAGAATCAGGATAAGGAGGTCTATGGGTTGATGGCTTTATCAGATGATGGAAATCATGATTATCCACATCATGCTCAGGTATACACTACTCACACATCTCCTTCACCCGCCTCCTTTGAGAAGACCAAGAGTGCATCAGATGATTGCTCATTTTTTGAAAATGATGCAGAAGACTGGTCATCATGCAACAGTAAGAACCATACTGATATAATAGAACAGTTTGGTGATCTCTTGGCTGCTCTGAAAAAGAGCAAGAAGCTTGTTAGAAAGCAAGCTAAGGAGCTCGAAATAGTCAGACCTATTAAGGTTGAATTAGATGAGAAAATGGGTATGTTCCACAATATGGGGGCCAATCCCATTGAGCTCAAGAAGCTCATCGACAAGCTTTATGATGAGAGAAACCAAAGGGAAGAACTCATTAAGAAACTTGAGAATGATTTTCTCAAGAAAAGAAGCTTAGTGGCTCAATTCTCTAAGCCCAAATCCATGCTGCTCATCATTGACACCTTCTCCTCCTATAGAAATAGGAGGGGATTGGGTTTCAATGAAGGGGAAGTAGATGCTGAGAATGGAGAAAGGGGCAAAACTAAAGTTGATCCTCATACCACCTTTCAAAAGGTAGTGCTTCCCTCTAACAAGTATGACCAGGACAGTGTCCATGATTACTGGATGAATGGAAGCTCCAATAGCTTAGGAAATGCTCCTGACTATGAGAGGAGATAGGGCATGTGGATGAGTGCATTGAAGGATCTCCATGAGGAAATCCAAATGGCCCATCATGGACCATTTGTGTTTGGTGCTTCAGCCACCACTGTGAAATTTTTTCAATCTTTATGAAGTGAGTAGGAGCTAGTCAACTTAGAGTTCAAAAACCAAACAACCAGAAGCAAATGGAGGCAAACAAGAGATCTTTATTGATAGCAAAACTCCAATTACAAGGCAAGGCATGCTTGGCGAGACATGATTTCGCCAGCACAAACACCAAAGAGAAAAAATACAAGTTGATGATAACTTGAGACCGCGCGGTCTCCCTGCGACCTCAGCAACCTGACAGACCGCAACCCGCTGCCGATCTCAGAACAACACCAGACCGCTGATCAGACCGCCCGACTTCTTTCCAAACTCCTAATTCTCCCGAACTCCAGCACCACAACTCCAAGCCGCAGACCGCCCGAACACTTTCAGAGGAAGAGGTGATCGCTGCTGCCCGCACTATCCGCAGAAGCTGCACAAGAAGAGATCAATCAGAAGACCGCCCTGTCACAGAAATAGAGACCGCAGGAAAGAAGAGAACTCAGCATACACTTGGTGTGTCTGTTTGCTGCAATAGTGGCCTCCTATTTATAGGCGCGGGACCTGATCCAGTCACCACCCTATGAGATAGGATCACCACCCCCCAGACCGCGTGACCTGAACGGTCAATCCGCGCGATCAGCAACATTACTTCTGCTCCATTTTTGTGAACCCGCCAGCTTCAATGTCACCATGAGAGACTGCCACTCTCACAGCAGACCGCGACTCCACAGGGAGCTCGCCAGACCGCCCGAAGCTATTCACCACCTATGTTCGCTAGAGACCGCAAACACAGTACGTCCGCCAACAACCCGTGAACTTCTGTCCGCATGTCGATCTCCTCCTGAGACCGCGAACAGCAACCAACTCGCATACCAGTCTCCTCCTGAGACCGCGAACTGAGACCACACGACTAAAGTCCTTAGTCCGCGAATACCACCAGAAAGCCCGGTCAGCTACCAGACCGCATTCTAGAGAAAACCTGGATCAAGCTGCGGTCACACCAGACCGCCACAGCCTTGAAGAAGATAGCTCACAACGCGATCACGCACAGACCGCGCACACCTGAAGATGAACAACCCACCACGCGGTCACAGACAGACTGCGCGGCCTCCACCTCCAATCGCCTTGGACCAGAACCCAGCGGCCATACCAGAGGACCACAGCTAGGCTTAGACAAGCCAGACCGCAGAGACAGACCGCCGAGTCGTGCGGTCACACCAGACCGCCCGACCTCCTCCCAGACCGCCCAGGTCTAAAAACCCTCCAAACTTCCACTTCAACAATTTCAACACTCCCCCTTGAAGTGGGAAGTTGAAACTAGCCCCAGTAGGCTCCTTAACCGTGTGAACGACCCCTTTGCCAGCGCCTTTGTGAAGATGTCTGCTACGTTGTCTGCACTCCGCACATGCTCGACCGAAAGAGATCCCTCCAGCACCTTCTCCCGTATGAAGTGATGCTCGATCTCGATATGCTTGGTCCTCGCGTGACAAACTGGATTGGTAACCAGTTTGAGAGCACTCTCATTATCACTGCGTAGCAGAGTCGGCTCCTGAACCTCCTTGTGGACGTCTCCCACCAGCCTCCTAAGCCAGATGGCTTCCTGAGCTGCCAAGGCCGAAGCCTTGTATTCTGCTTCCGTGGTAGAGACCGATACGAAATCCTGCTTCTTGCTGCACCATGATATAGCCGTAGGGCCCGCCATGAAGACGAATCCAGATGTCGACTTCCGATCATCCGAATCTCCCCCATAATCAGCATCCATAAACCCATGCACCTCGAAGCCCGCATCCCTCCTGTATAGGAGACCCATGTCCGAGGTCGCCATGACATACTTCAGAATGTTCTTGGCTGCTAGCAGATGAGGTACCCGTGGCTCCGCCATAAATCGACTCACTCTGCCAACTGCATATGCAATATCTGGCCTCGTGATCGTTGATGAATAGTAAATATACGCATTTTTCTTTATAATTTTTAGTATAATTTTAATTAGATTTCTAAATAATATATGTAAATTAATGAATAAAATGTTTGTTTTTGTTATTTTTGTTTTTAACTTAGTTTTATTTTAATTTTTGTAAAGTTTTTGTAATTTTGTTAAGTCACGCCCTTGGTCACGCCCGTGTCCAAGGGCGTGTTCACTAATCCCTAACATTTTCTTTTCCCTGCTCTTTTTCAACTCAAACATCAAGTCACGCCCTCGGTCACGCCCGTGACCGAGGCCGTGTACATCAGTCACGCCCGTGTTGAATGACCAAGCCCAGATTCGAGCCAAGATGTCAATGTCACGCCCACTGTCACGGCCGTGATCGGGTCACGCCCGTGACCGAGGCCGTGACCCCTCAATTTCTTTCGGAAGAACAAAGGACACGCCGCCCGTCACGCCCAGCAGCCGACAACACAATGCCGACATCGAACACGCCCGTGTTACTTGGAACACGCCCGTGTACTCCCGAAGTCGCCGGTCAAGCCTTCCAGATGCCTGCCTGGATCCAGCTGTTCTGGCTATTCGCACCCCAAGCCGTGTCACGCCCTCAGACACGCCCGTGTCCGAGGGCGTGTAATCCAAAATTTTTTTCTATAAATAGCCAGTTTCAGCTGAGTCCAAGGGTTCAAAAATTTTAAGAGCTTATTCTTAAGGTTTTGATCCAACTAGTTTTTATGTTTTTTTAATTTTGTGCTCTTTTTCTCTCTTGTTTTTTGTAATCTTTTTATTATGGAAATGAAATAGTTGGCTTGTTTTGTCACTCTCTCTCTCTTTGTTTTGTTGGAAGTGTGTGTTCTCTTTTTCTTTTTCTTTTTATTTTTAGTTTTTTTTGCAATTTAGTAATTTAGTAATTTTAATTAGTTTTCATCTTTTTAATTTGTGTGTGTGAGTGTATGAGAGTAATTATCTTGTTTTTAGTTTTGTTATAATTTTTAGATGTTTTGTTATTAGTGTGTGTGAGTGTAGGTGGTTAATTAAATTGTTTTGTTTTGTTTTATTTTGTTGTTTTCACTTTCTTTGTCTCTTTTTGTAAGTGTGTGTGTGTATGAGAGTAATTTGTATTTATTTTAGTTTTGTTTTGTTGTTAGTGTGGGTGAGTGTATGAGTATAGCTTTTCTTTTCTTTTAACTTAGTTTTCATTATTGTTGTGTGTGTGAGTGTATGAGATTAGTTTTGTTTTATTTTTAATTAGATTTCATTAAAGAAGAGTGTGTGTGTTTATGAGCATAGATTTTATTTTCTTTTAACTTAGATTTCAATTTCAAGTAGAGTGCGTGTGTGTAGGTGAATAAATTTTGCGCCTTTTTTGTAACCGAATAGTTTCCATTTCTGTCACGCATTTATTTCCCGCCTATCCGTTTGGATAGGACTTGCTCACGCATTTATTTCCCGCCTATCCGTTTGGATAGGACTTGCTCACGCATTTATTTCCCCTCTACCTATTTGGGTAGGGATCGCATTTCTTCAATTTCTGCAATTTACCGCTTTAATTTTAATTCCGTAGAGTGCGTGAGTTTTCAATTAGTGCGTCTTTTATCTTTTATATATTTGCTTTTTGCTTAATCACGCGCTCCGCTCAATCGCTAATTATCGCCGTAGTTATCATTATAGTTTCATAAACCCTAAAAATTTCTAAGCAAAACTACTTTTCAAATTAACGTTTTCGTTCTTTTTCTTTTCATCGCTTTTCTTGGTTTTTGCTAAACGCACACCAAGCCCGCGATAGTTATCGTTTTCGTCACTAACTTTTCTATAAAATCATAAAAATCTTCAAACTCTTCTCGATAAGATAATAGCGCGTTCCTAACAAGTAGAAATAATCGATACGACCTTGGAAAAATACGACCTTGATATTTCAAAAGAAATATCCTATACTACTATCGATAAGGTCCACTTGCCTTTATTGATTTTAGTCCGGATAATTACATAAACCCAAAACCTTTCTCTCTAAAGCACTCTTTAAAACTCTTTTAAAAACACTAAAAAATTGTTGCAACGCCTCTTTGGTTGTTGCAACTAGCTCAAGGTAAAAGAAGTTTTAAAACGCTCTTAAAGAATTGTTGCAACTACTTAAAAAATTGTTGCAACAATATTTTCAAAAAGCTTTCAATTTAAATTTTAAAAGTAAAGTAGCTTTATTTTTCTTTTCATTCTGCCTTAGAAGGACGCGGCCGAGGAGGAATCCTCGATATTTCGAAAGAGAAAGAGTCCGTTACTTCTATCCTTCGATAGGATAACGGATAATTCCTCGAAGTAGGATTACTCGCGGGGCTCTTCGAAAACGTCCGCCCAAGGTTGAATCGAAAAGGAAGAAAGAGCTTTTCCTTTTCTTTCTCTCTTTCTAACAAAGAAAAGAGAGAACCAAACCAATTAAAAAACGTATCAATCGTCAGATAGATCAAGCTCCCAACCAGAGCTCGGAACACCAACGGATCTTGCATGATTCTCCCCTCATCCTTCCGAAGCTTTATAGCCTTCTCCAGAGGTGTGGAAGTGCACTTCCCTTCCTTCATGCCGAATCGCTCCACGATCCGCTCCGCATAACCGGCTTGGGTCACCAGCACTCCACCTTCCTTCCTCTGCACCTCGAGTCCAAGGAAATGGTGAGGCTCACCTAAGTCCTTCATCTCGAACCTGATGGACAGCTCAGCCCGAAGCTGCGCTACCTCTTCCTTCGAATTCCCCGTCACGATCATATCGTCGACGTATAGCAGCACGATGACTTGAAGCTCCCCGCTCTTCTTGACGAACAAGCTTGAATCTGAGTCTGAAGCACCAAATCCACAGAATACGAGATATTCTGCGATCTTCCCGTACCACGCCCTCGGCGCTTGCTTCAACCCATACAGGGCCTTCTTCAACTTGCAGACATGCTCCGGAAAATCTTCAAACACAAAGCCTGGTGGCTGGACCATGAAGATATCCTTGTCAATCTCTCCGTACAAGAAAGCGTTCTTGACGTCGAGCTGCCAAATCTCCCATCCACTGAACGCCGCCAAGGCAATGATGAACCGAACTGAAATCATTTTAGCCACCGGACTGAATGTCTCCTCGTAGTCTTCACCGTATTGCTGCGAGAACCCCCGAGCTATAAGGCGAGCCTTATACCGCTCGATGCTACCGTTAGCCTTCTTCTTAAGCTTGTAGACCCACTTGCATGTAACAGGAGTAGTGCCCTTGGGTTTGGGCACAAGAGACCAGGTCTCGTTCTTCTCAAGTGCTGTCATCTCTTCTTGCATTGCAACATCCCACTCCTTCACACCTCTGGCCTTCTCAAAGCTCGACGACTCCCTCTCATCCAAGGGACCAGCAAAGAAACATGAGACAAAGCTCACTGCGTTTCCTCCTGTATAGCGATCAGGGGCAATGATCGCTCGCTTCGACCTCCTCAGCTCCTTCCCCTGAACCGCATTATCTCCAGCTGCTTCTTCCCTAGCTCCTCTTCCAGACATGCTAGGAGCATCACTCCCCCTGCTCTCTGAACCAGAAGCCCCCGTCTCGGAACTAGAAGGAGATGGACCACCTGGTGACACAGGCAGCTCCACCTGAAGATCCTCCACAGCTTTTTCTTGCACTTCCACCCTGCTCTCTGGTACCTCTACATCAGAAGACCCCTTGTAAGATGTCACCTCATCGAACACAACGTCGCGAGATACCACAAACCTCCGCGTCTCCGGGTCCATGCACTTCCATCCTTTCTTCCGCTCATCGTATCCCACGAAGACTAGCTTCCTTGCTTTCGCATCTAGCTTCGTTCGAAGAGCATCTGGAACATGCACGTAGCAGGTGGATCCGAACACCCTAAGGTGTGCTACGCTTGGCTTCTCTTTGAACATCATCTCATGCGGAGTCAACATGTTGATCGGGCTCAAAGGCATCCTGTTGATGACGTAGGCAGCACAAGACATTCCCTCCGCCCAGAAGGACTTTGGGATACTCTTGGCATGCAACCAACACTTGCAGGTCTCCGTCAGATGACGGATCTTCCGCTCTGCAACTCCGTTCTATTGTGGAGTATGTGCACAAGTTAGCTCTCTCTGGATGCCTGCCTTCCTGCAAAAAGTAGAGAACTCACTGGAGGTAAACTCCCCTCCGTTGTCAGTCCTCAGCTTCTTCACCCGCAGTCCTAACCGACCTTCCACGAGCTCCTTGAACTCCACAAACTTGGCAAACGCCTCAGTCTTCTCCTTTAGGAAATATACCCAAACATATCTGGTGTAATCATCGATCAACACCAGCATATATCTGCTGCCTCTGAGGCTTGGGGTAGCAGTTGGTCCCATCAAGTCACCGTGGATGCACTCCAACGGCAAACTACCCCTTGTCTGCGACTTGTTAAATGGTAGCCGATGAGACTTGCCGAACTGACATCCCTCGCAAACATGACCTTCTCCGTAGGAAGATAGACTTGGCAGGCCCTTGACCAGACATCTCACCGCCATAGCTTTCAGCTTGTCCATCCCTACGTGCCCCAACCTCTCATGCCATATAACAGCACCATCATTCGTCTTCATCTTGTCGACGTAGGAACTTATTAACAAAACAAACAAGTCCTTTGCCCGTCTCCCAACATGGACGACCTCCGCCTTTACGGCCTCAAAGTTGCGTAGAAACTTCACTTTTGTTGGGCCGAACAGAACGTGATACCCAGCGTCTACAGCGTTGGTCACAGAGAAGAGGTTTTTCCTCATTCCGGGCACATGATAGACACTTTTCAACGTAAGTGGCCCTCTATCACTGCCCAAGGAAACAAACCCCACCTTCTCTACTGGATGCACAGTATTATCAGCAGTAATAATAACATTGTTACCTGTATAGGGCTGTGCAAAAGAAAGCTTGGTCTCGTCTCCGGTGAGGTGATGACCACACCCCGAGTCCACGATCCAGTCCTCCAGATAGTTGATAGGAGCAGAAGCTCCAACAGAAGCCGAGAAGGCTCCTCCCCAACCTCCTTCAAAGTTCCTGGCCTCAGCTCCCTCCTTCTCTGCAGCATGCCCAGCTTGGGTGACCATCTTGCAATCCTTCTTGATATGCCCATACTTGCCACACTTGAAGCACTTCAGACCTTCACCCTTCTTCTTCCCGTCAGCTTTGGGAGCATACCCCCTTTCCTGCTGCCCAGAAGTTGAAGGCCCATAGCCTCCTACAACGGTCTTCTTCTTATTCTCCCACTTCTTCTTCTTGCCTGAGAAAAGCACTTCGCCATCTCCCCCAGCCACTGACATCCCTGCCATCTGCCTTGCCAAACTTTCTTGCGATGCAAGCAAGTTCTCCAGCTCTAACAGAGACGGCTGATTTGACCATCCCTGCACCGACGTCACAAAGGCAATATATTCCTTCCGCAAGCCGCGGATGATGTGCCTCTTCAGCTTCGCCTCAGAGATAGGCTCATCAGGATCCAATGCTGAGATTTCAGCACACAAGTTCTTCATCTTCAGAAAGAAAGTGGAGATAGAAAGATCACCCTGAGCCAACCTTGCCAGCTCATTCTCCAAGAACTGTAGTCTAGCTATGTTCTTATTGTTAAACAGACCATCCAGGGCTCTCCAGATCTCCGCAGCTGATCCACACCCCAAAATGTGATCAAACAGGTCAGGTGAAATTGCTCTCTTCAGAGTGTATTCTGCCTTCGCATTCGTCCTCCTCCACGTTCTCACCTCTGCCCCATTATCCCCCTCCGGGACAACTTCCTGCGTCTGATCTCCTCCAACTACCTCCCAGAGGTCCTCACCTAGAAGATAGTTTTGCATACACGACTTCCACTTCTTGAAGTTAGTCGATGTAAGCAACTCAATTCCAAGACCCCTCGCTTCCATTGCTCTACCACTGGTTCCTTCTTCACAAAGGCGATGGCTACTCTAAGTTACTCACTGCTCAACCACTTCAAGAGTAAAGAAGCAACACCTTCCCAATCTCTTCCAGATAAGAAGCAGGAGGGTAAAGAATCAACAACTTCCCAATCTCTTCCAGATAAGAAGCAGGCTGGTAGCACCAGTATAATCAACTCTCACTTGATCATATCTGATGCCATCAACACCATGTCAGCTACCAAGCTGACATCTGTTGCTGACAAACAGATAAAGTCAAGAAGAAACAATTATACTAGAGCAGCTAGTCAGCCCTTAGCTCAGAGAGATAGGAAGAATGTTGCTGCCTTCTCTACTGAACATAAGCATTGAGATTCTCCACCCACCTCAAAAATTGTTCAGAAAAGAAGGTACACCATCCATGAATGTTGGTGTTGTGGTAAAGTGGGACACTTTGCCATTGACTATTGGCACAACTCTAGTATGCCTAGTCACAACAAGAAAATAGACATTTAGTGACGAAAATTTTGTGACGAAATATATTTCGTCACTAAAAACACCTTATTAGTGACGAAATATATTTCGTCACAAAAGCACATCTTTAGTGACGAAATAAATATTTGGTCACTAAAGACATATCTTTAGTGACGAAATATAAGTTCCGTCACTAAAGTACTTTTTCTAAAGTATTTAGTGACCAAATATAATTTAGTCACTAAATTATTTATTTGGTGACCCAAAAAATTAGTCACTAATTATCAAAAATTTTGAGTTTCTTTCATAAAAAAATTCATTTATTACTCCTAATTATGAGAATGCGCTTCATGTGCCTATCAAAATTCTTATTTCTTATGAAAACATCATTGGAGGTAATACGATCCATGTCGTCACCGCCCCAATATTTTAATATCTTCGTCAATGTTGGGGGAGCTGACGGATGGGGTACTGTGAGAGAGAATGAACGACAAAAAGAGTTGACGTGATCGATAATATGACACGATCAGAGAGGCAATGTATATTGGTTGTCGGATTAGGAATATCCGGCGGTGAAAGAATTTTTCATGATAACGTAGTGAATATTGTAAAATGCTTTAAATTTTTTATAAATTATGTCTTATTTTTACATTATATATGCAAACAATCATAAATTTGTTTGTGTTTTTCGTATTGCCATTACTAAAATAAAAAAATCTAAATGAAATAATTTTATAATGCGATTTTTATCATGGCAAAGCAAAATGGCATTCCCTAATAACTTGTTTAGCCATTTCGCATTCCGCCCGTGCTTCCTCAAGGCCTCGACGTGCGATTTTATCATAGCAGTGGCGTGCCCTAACTTCTCTAGCCATTTGGCCTTGCGCTATTCTGCTTCCTCGAGACCTCGACGACACATCGACCATGAAGACGAGCATCCCGGCCAAGTCCGTAACTCGTTCATCGAGGATAGAATTTCGTCAAAAATTACTAATTATTAGTGAGTAAATAATATTATCGTCACTAAATATTTTAATTTGTGACTAAAATAATTAGTCATTAATCTAACCCCTCACAAATAAAAATATCTTCCCACCAAAATAAAAAACTTCCCTCCTAATTACTAATAAAATGATAAATTATTACCAAATATATTTCGTAACTTTTGTTTCTCCCCCTTCCAAAATCCCGATCTAACCCTACAGTTTCTATTCCAGAGCTTCCTCCCCCTCTCGCAAATCCCGACTCGATTTCCTTCTACGATCCCTCTCGACGACAGCCCCCTTCTGCTATCCCTCTCGACGACATCCCCTTCTACTCCCTCCACATCGCCGAGGCGTAACAGGCGTTCATTATCGCTAACGCTATCGAGCCCTAAGTTCTCTCTCGACGACAGCACGTTCGAGCCCTAAGCACGATTTGAGATTTCCTCCACTGTGCTGCCTCCCGCCTGCCCTTATTTCCCTCTGCGCTGCCTCCTGCCTGTGTGTTTGCTTGCTTGGGTATTCTCGACTGGAGTAAACTAGGTAATTTCTACTGGAGCTTTTTAATAGTGTTTTTATTTCAAAATTTAATGTTCTTCCCCATTTCTTTTTTACTTATTCTGAAATCTATAAGGAGAAATCTGGTTAGGATGCCTTTTCCTGCATTGGCCTCGTTGATTTGAACCTTTTTCATTGCTGATATTTCTCAATAATTTTCATCTGGGGATTTTTAATCACTTGTTTAGGTAATCTCTTGGCATGACAGCGGTTTTGAGTATATTCTTGTGATGTTTGCATTTCCATAATATGTGGGTTTTATATAATATGTGGGTTTTATGTAGTCTCTTCATGCGTATTGAATTAACACTTATTTACTAGTGCATTTTTTTGGAGATTAGACAGTCAAGGAATCCTATAAGAAATTAAGATAATTCTCTATGGTTGGGTTTCTAATATTATATGGTTGTAGACAGAAATGTGAATATTGTGGGAACCATAGATCAATTGAACTCTATAATTTATGAAAAGATGGCTAAAGTTTTTGTGTCCTTGTCCCTTATTTTGTGGGAAAACATTATATGAATCCACAATTTTACTCACAGATTTGAATGCTTAAATATAAAATGAAAGGTAGCTCTTATGTTTTTTCCCTTTCAGTTTTATTTTCAAGCATGTTCTGAATGAGTGTACTAAAACATAAAATGGGAGAGATACAATTGCAAGGTATACTCACACCTACTCTCGAGGGCTGCTTGGAGCAAAAAAATGTATCGGCAAGTCAACATAAGTACGTTAGCAAGCTAATATGTTTTTTAGCTTTCGCGCAAGAGTAGCAAAAACAAATAAAAGTTTATGTAAACAAGCTATTTTCTATAGCAACATGTTCCGGAAGCCACATGAAATTGTCTCATCATTTGTCTTTCATTGTTTTTGATATCAATTCATCCAACTTGTCATTGTCTATCTTGTCCGTGAAGATCTAATTCCTTCTACTTCCTTCCTCATGATGAACACTATCGATATCATTTTCTCAGCACGAGCTGATTGGCCTACATGCGGGCAACCACTTGTTTTTTTCCAAGAGCTTTGACCAAAAACCCTATTTATGTGAAATGTACGAGAATTTGAAATGTTTAATAATGTTTTATTAGTTTATAAACTTCAAATAGATTCATTAGGTAGGTAAGGCAACTGAGTCAGATTAGAGTTGATTTACTTGTTTTAAAATGTAATATTTCATGGTTAAAATAATTTCTATGGTGCAATTTAAAAATATATAAAAATGACCAAAAATTCTAATTATCTCTTTCTCTCCTCTAATCTTACAGTGCAATGGATAAGAGTTGGATGGATCTCAATGATCGACGACAACCAACTTACATCAATGGAGTGAATGACTTCCTTGATTTTGCTTTTACACATTCTGCTAGGGGAAATAATATTCGTTGTCCTTGTTGTAAATGTGGAAATATTTTTTTCCACACTCGAGATATTGTGTTCGGGCACCTTATTATGAATGGAATTATCAGGACTTATAAATGGTGGTCGTGTCACGGTGAGGATTATTACATTAATTCGGCTTATGGTAGCAACAGTTCAATTCTCGGTGAGGATGAACAGGAGATTTCAGAGCATGATGATATGCAAGCTATGTTGGATGATTTTAATACTGGTTACAATAACCTGAATGAGATTCCAGAAGAATGTTATAATGATAACCCAAATGAAGTAGCTAGAAAATTTTATGATTTGCTGAATGATGCTGAAAAAGAATTATACCCCGGTTGCAAAGAATTTTCAAAGTTTCAATTTCTAGTTACTTTGTTGACACTTAAAACTGATTATGGATGGACGGATCGATCTTTTACTGAATTGCTTAAAGTATTAAAAAGGGCAATCCCTTTTAGTGAAGCACTCCCAAGTAGCTTCTATGAAGCTAAAAACTACATGCAAGAGCTTGGAATGGGGTGCAAGAAGATAGATGCTTGCTTGAATGATTACATTCTCTACCGCGATAAATTTGCAGATTATGTAAGTTGTCCCACTTGTGGCACATCCAGGTGGCAATCAAGCAAGGACACCGATAATACAAAAGGTAATATGCATTCAAAAAAGAGTAAAAATATGCCTCACAAGATATTGAGACACTTTCCTTTGATACCTAGACTTCAAAGGTTGTATATGTGCTCTAGGACAGCAAAGGAGATGAGATGGAATAAAGAAAAGCGGTGCGATGATGGTAAGTTGAGACATCCAACTGATGCATTTGCTTGGAAATCATTTGATAGAAAACACCAAGAATTTTCATCGGACACACGGAATGTTAGGCTTGGATTAGCAAGCGATGGGTTTAATCCTTTTGGTCTTATGAGCACAAATTATAGTGTATGGCCAGTTGTTTTAGTCCCATATAATATGCCACCATGGATGTGCATGAAAACACCTAATTTTATAATATCCTTAATTATTCCTGGTCCAGGACAACCTGGGAATGATATGGATGTGTATTTACAGCCTTTGATTGATGAGTTGAAACATTTATGGGAAGTTGGAGTTTGTACTTACGATGCTTATGGAAAGTCTAATTTTAATATGCATGCAGCTTTGCTATGGACAATAAATGATTTTCCTGCTTATGCGAACCTATCAGGATGGAGCACTAAAGGTTAGCTAGCATGTCCTTGTTGCAACAAGGATACTTGGTCTTGTCGATTGAAGAATGGGTTTAAGATGAGCAACATGGGAAACAGGCGTTTCTTAGATCCAGGCCATAGATGACGTAAAGATAAAAAGACTTTTGATGGAACAATATAAACTCGTTCTGCGCCAAAGGACCTATCAGTGGATGAGATTTTAGAACAATTAAAAGACTGCGACAATGTGATATTTGGAAAGCATCAGAAAAAAAGAAAACAAGATGAAGTATCTCTACCTTATAATTGGAAGAAGTTGAGTATTTTCTTTCAGTTGCCATATTGGAGAACACTTGAGATACGACATTGTTTAGATTACATGCATATTTTAAAAAATATTACTGAAAATATATTGGGAACTATGTTGAATATTGATGGGAAAACCAAAGATGATTTGTTAGCTAGACTAGACCTAAAGGAAATGGGTTTGAAAGCAGAATTACATCCGATAGAGAAAGATGGTTATTATATAATGCCACAAGCCTGTTATACTTTAATGCTAGCTGAGCGAAGAGCAGTATGTCATTTCTTAGAGAATATAAAAGTTCCAGATGGTTATTCATCTAACATAAGAAGATGTGTAAATTCTAAGGAAGGTAAGATTTCAAGAATGAAGGCTCATGATTGTAATGTTTTTATGCAAGATCAGCTTGCTCCAGCTTTTCGTGGCATTGTTTGAAAAGAGATTTATGATCCGCTAGTTGAATTAAGTATATTTTCAAGGAGTTGGGCTCTAAGACATTAACTATTGAAGTGTTGGATAGACTTGAGAGTAATATTCCTATCATACTTTGCAAACTAGAGAAGATATTTCCCCCTTCTTTTTTCACAATCATGATGCATTTGCCAATTCATCTTGCACGAGAAGCCAAAATTGCTGGCCCGATTCATTATCGATGGATGTACCCAATTGAGAGGTACACATTATTTTTCCTTTTAGATTTATTTTGTTGCTTTAAAACATTCTTATATAATCCTTGAATTTTGTAATATAGATATTTACCGGCACTTAAATCCTTTGTAAGAAATAAAGCACGCCCAGAAGGTTCAATGGCAAATGGTTACCTAGTACATGAGTGCTTGACATTTTGTTCAAGATACATGGGTAAAATTGAGACAAAGTTGAATCGTCCAACTAGAAATGATGAAGGAAATGACGTACAAGATTCAATATTATCCATTTTTCAAAACTCCGGGAGGTCAATTGGCAAAGGATTTGAAAATAATCTCACATATGAAGATTGGCATCGTGCTCAATTGTACATATTAAGAAATATTCCGGAAGTGGAACCATTTATAAAGTAAGTCTCACAACCTTGTTCTCTAAATACATATTATGAAATTTTAATACAATTAAATCGCAGATCATTTTCATTTATAGGGAGCATCGAAGGGAACTTGGGCAAGTATCTTCTAAAGATGTTGAAAGAAGACACGAGTCCACCTTTGTTAAATGGTTTGAGTTACGGGTAAATTAGTAGTATAATATAATTTATTTTATGAATTATGGAGTTCTTTATTATATTTTAATTTAACATGCTCATTATTCAACAAGCATCAAAGTTGTACTATGAAGGGGATTTAAGAGTTAACACGAAATTTTATAGTTAGCATGCGGTCCAAGGAAAGGGGCGACACATTTTACTGGTTACATTGTTAATGGCTTCAGGTTTCATACTTATGATCGTGAAATTAGGCGTAAGACTCAAAATAGTGGAGTCATTGTAAAGAGTGATGAACAGTCAGGTGGCAGAGAGTATTATGGAGTTCTAAGAGACATTATTCAATTAGATTATGGTGTTGAACGCAAAATTGTTCTATTTAAATGTGAGTGGCGGGATACATACCATGAAGGCAAAGGCTACAAGAAGGAATTAAATGGAATTATTTCTGTTAATGTAAAACATAATTTGAGAAGCAATGAACCTTATGTCTTAGCTTGCCAAGTTGAACAAGTATATTATGTAGCCGATAACAAAAATAAAGATTGGAGATTAGTAATAAAGACAACGCCTCGTCACTATTTTGATGTTCCTCTCAAAGACAATGAAGACTTCAATGAAGAACAAATTCATCTGTATGATATGGATGTTGGGTTAAGTCCATTACCTGATATTGCCATATATGATGATGACACAAAAATTTTATTGCAAAGAACTGATGTTGAAGCCATGACAGTTAAGAAAAGTGACCAATCATGTCTAAGTAGATGTCTGAACGAAGAAGACATCAATGATGATACTATAGATGACTCTGAGGATGATCTTGAAAATGGGGATGTTTAAGACAAAGCTCTATTTTCTTTTTTTGTTATTTTCATATTTATGTACGTTTTTAAAGTCAAATATATATGTATTTTTTCATGTGTGCAACTGTGTTCTTTTTCATTATTGTTAATCATGTGTTTTAGTTTAATTTTTTTTAATATTATATCTTTTCAGGTAGTTAAGAAGAATATATGGCAGAGAAGCCAAAGATTAGCTCTAAAGTTAAAGATTCTCACGTAGAAAGACACAATCCACTTGATTGGCAAACTAACTCATCCAAATTTCACCCACGAACCTCTGCAACACGTATTTGTTCTTTAGCTAGTTCATTTAATCATCAGTATAATAAAAATGAAAAAACACGTGAACATATAAAATATAACCCGCATCAATCTACCAAAGTAGATGCATCGCAATCTATAAAAGAAAGAGCAACACAACCTACAAGTATTACATCCTACCATCATCCACCAATACACCCACATTCATCACTTCAGTTGGATAAAGATTTGATAAATGAAGACGGGAATGCAAATGAGACTGGGCATGATCTTGATCGTATCGAGCTTGATGCTGATCGTGTACATTCAGATTCGATAAATCTCAGGCATGGTAATATCGATGCTACAACTTACATTTTTTTTATTTAAATTAGCTGTTTTTAAGTGTTTTAACATTGCAATGTCAATCAATAGGTACATGTGAAATTAAGAAAAGAACACGTGGTCTGACCATTGGAATTGGATGGTCTAAGAGAAAATATCATTGTACGGAAAAGGTAGAAGTTCAGATTCCCGCGGACCTTCGCAGAATAGTTGGTGAAAGATCTCAAGAGCTTATCACAAGGAGTGGGCGCATTGTAAGGCTATATGCTCCTTTGAATGTGGAGAAATGGGCCCATATTCTTGTCGATATAATCGATAAAATAGTTGACATTATCTATGTAAGTAATGAAGTTGTTGCAATTAATTATATGAAGTGAACATGATGTTTTCTTTTATGAATTCGTATTTTAATTTTAATTTTGTTGTTTTTAGTCTGAATTCAGTCTCCCCAATGAGAATTATGTCATTGATGACCTTATATCTTCACTTCGTCGAATCTATAATGTTTGGCGTGCTCGTTTGCATAGCGATCATTATTTAAGATGGAGTACTGATGCACAAAGACGTGATCATTGCCCTAAAGAAATCAATCCTGATCAATGGAGTTGGCTAATTGGTTATTGGGGAAGCGCCAGGTTCAAGGTATAGAAAACATAAACGTTAAATTTTCTTATTTGTTATCTACAAATTAGTTTGTTAAATTAAAATTCCTAACATATTTATTTTCTAATTGATTCATTGCAGAAGATTAGTGATGTGAACAAAAGAAATAGGAGTAAAAATAAAATTAAATCTCATGTTGGCACAAAGTCTATAACGCGAACAGTACATGAACTAGTAAGATTTTAAGGATTTATATAATTATGATATTGTTTCAAATAGTCATTATACCTCAATTTTATGTCTTATTGGTTTCTAAATGTAGAAACAAGTTACACATGAAGAACAACAACTGCCTCTATATGTTCGATTGTGGGAGAAACCTAGAAAGGGGAAACAAAATCAGTGGGCGGATGAAGCTGCAGAGGAGGTATACAATAAACTTTTGGAACTTCATGAGGAACAAAAAAAAGACAAAGGAGAAGACACATTGACTACAGAAGCAGCCTACACAATAGTACTTGGTAAACGATCAGGTTATATTCCTAGAATGGGGCCTGGACCAAAACCTTTGGACCGTGAAAGTACTAATGGACAACGTCTCCGAGCACAAGTACGAGCTGAAGTAGAAGCAGAGATGACTACACGTATTCAAGAAATGGAGGAAAGAATAGCTCAAAGAGAGACACGCATGGAGCAAAGAGAGGTACAGCGTTTCTGTTTAGGAGCGATTTTTATGGCTGTTGATTTTTATGGGATTATTGTCTGATAAAATTTGCTTTACAATTGGGGCGTAATAACTAATTGAGTTTTTTTAGCTCTTTCGAATCGTCGACCAACACTAATCGTTATTGTGCTTCCAGTATTACTAGTATTTATTAGGGCCTGTTGATGAGTCCTGATCATATACACTTTTATGGACTCATCTGGGCCGTTTAGTTAGTCATTTCACTGCACTTTAGCCCTGTTTTAGTTCATATTTGTTAATCCATGCTAGGTGCACCTTTTGGCCCATTTTGGTGTGATTTCATGTTTATCTTCATTAGTAGTTTTCATGCACTGTTAGGTGCCACTTTCAGTAGCTGGATTCGTGGTTGTACGCTAGAACAGGAGTCGTGCAAGTGTTCCCGGTGCAATTCTGCACAGGAACACTGCGCACGATCACTGGTTCTATTGCGCACGACCACTGGTCGTGCGCCACTGATCGTGTGCACTTAACGCCTTTTTCACGAGTTCTGTCTGGTGCAGTGCGCACGACTATCGACTCCTGTGCGCACGACCATCGGTCATGCGCCACTGCTCGTGCGCATTGACCATTAAAATTCTGAGTTCTGTTTCATCTATTGCGCACGACCACCGACGCTAGTGCGCACGACCATCGGTCGTGCGCCACTGGTCGTGCGAACATTTTATTTTATAATTTCTGTCTTTGCAGGTTCCGTCCAGGCAGAGCGCACGATCACAGGATTCTAGTGCGCACGACCACTGGTCGTGCGCCACTGACCGTGCGCACTGTTTAATTCCAGCGCCTATAAATTCCCTGCTCGCGAATTAGGGCGGATCGATCGCTTCCAGCCGCCGTTTTCCGCCCGATTCCGCCCGATTTCGCCCCTCCACCGTCGCCCACCATATAGAGGTGCTCCGGGCTTGCTCTTCACGCCTATCTTGAGCCGGAGTTTCCTCTCGGCCTCCTCCTTCATCCAAGAGCTCCAAAGGAAGACCTAGCCGCTATCTCCATCGAGCAAGAGGAAGTTGGCAACCTCCACCGGATCGTGACACGAAGAAGACGGGTCCATTGGAGAGTCGTGACAGCTCTCTCTACCCCGGACGTAGTTGCGGACCGAGCTTGGATGCGGATTGACAACCCGGCGATTCCAACCGTGAATCTTCAACGAGCCTTCGGATTCGGTCGATTTCTTGCCTTGTTCTCCTTTTATTGATGTATTTGCAACTAGATCTAACATTATGATGAAGTGTATTTTGATTAAATAGCATTTCTACTTGATTATGTCTATATGATTGAGTATTTTTGTTTATATTATTGAGGTGCGCCTTGTGGTGTGGTTTGTTGGTTGCGTTGTGCCGCCCTAACAATTGTTAGTGGTGTGCTTGTTGAAGAGGTGCTTGCGACCCTCATTCCGCTAGCCTACTCGCCCATCCGCCTACCGAAGCGTGGCATCGCGGCCCGTACTCCATCCCGCCTAACGAAGCAGCGCGCTCAAGGCCTGCATAGTTCGATCCGCTTGCCTACTCGTCCATCCGCCCTTACGAAGTAGCGCGTTCAAGGCCTACGTAGTCTTCCATCCCGCCGAGCGAAGCTTTGCATAGCGGCATTGCATAGGAGTAGTTGATAGCTTTTATTTTGTTTTCCAAAAGCCAACCCAACTCCCCCGCATTCCATCCGACGTTTAGGACTTCAATCTCAAGTCCTTCCTCGAACGTTAACTCCACCTTACTGTGTTCCTTGAGAGATTCGATACTCGGGGATTACTCCTCGTTTTATATTACTTGAACGATCGGTACACTGCCGTTTCGTGTCGCAGTCGAGCTACCGCCTATAGCGGTGTGTGAGATTTGCGCCATCAAGTTTTTGGCGCCGTTGCCGGGGAACACAGTCGTGTGAGTTTTCTGGAGAGGGAGAATCTGAGAGAGAAGCCCTTCCATTTGTAAATTGCATTTCTTTGTTTTTATTTCTTCGTATTCTATTTTCTTGTTCTATTTTAGGTTGCTTTAGTAATCTTTGTTAGGTGTAGTATTGTGCACAATAGCTTTTATTTTGAATCGTTTTATCTTCACACTATGTGGGCACATTTCAATTTCCGTTGCCGTTGGTGTGGAGCTACCTCCCACTCTAGTGATGAATGCCCTACGGAGAATAGTAGGCATAATTCTTCTCGCCCAGCATATAGAGCATCGACTCCGTCTGATACTCCATATGGTGTGCGTAAGTCTTATGGCTACTCTGCTGAGCCATTACCGTCTTACTTCTTTTCGGCTTCAGCACCCGCTGTGCCAAAGAAGCCCGCTAGGCAGTGCCAGTTTTGTCGGAGCACAGATCATGCCCTGAAGGATTGTGCTGCTTTTCGTCGCCAATTGGATGAGGATGACGAGCCGGATATCCGGATCGTCCCAACTCCTAACTTTGGTAGCACACCTTCGACATCCGGCTATGTGTCTTTGTCACCTTCACATTTTGAAGGGTATGGCATGGATACGGTCACCGGATGTGCGGCTGATCTATGCGCCGACATTACTGAGCCCATTCTCCATGTGCCTCCACCACTTCTTGTGGATTCGATTCTTTGTGAGGAATCGGTGCTCGACTTTTATCCGAGCACTATTCCTCCCCCTGTTGTGCATACTATACTCGTCTCCGACGACATTGTCGAGGATGTGTCACAGGAGGAGGCGGTTGATCTTAGTGTTGTGCCTACTCCTATGGAGGAGGACAACCTTCTAGGTGAAGAGAAGTTTTCCTCAGCACCGGTGGAGGGAGTCCAAATCCTAAGCTTGGCCACCGTTGATCCCGCTGAATCCTGTAGCATTGATGACAATGCTAACATTATTTTACTTCCCCAACCTGATGGGAGTGAGACCGGGATCACTCCCCCGATTGATGTTTATTTATGTTCTTCGTCTTCTTTATTTCTTGATCCCCTTTCTTCATCCGAGCCTGTGCAGGTTGAGTCTTCACAGGTACCCCAGGAGGACTTGGAGCATGATGCTCAAGTCAATGATGAGAGTATCCTTTCATGTGAGGAGGTTTATCCCCCCTCCGTGGAGGAAGCTCCACTCATTGCCTTTGCCTCCTGCTGCCCCCCTGTTGACGATACCTTGCTAGGCAAGGATGTGTTTTGTGAGAGGAGTGAGGACCAGGCCTCCTCCTTTTCTTACATTCTCTACCCTCTACCTGTGCGGAGCAGGTATTTATATTTAGGTAGAGGGGTGACTGCTCTGTCTCCGTATCGGTACCCGCTACCGATGCGCATATTAGGCCAGTTACCTGTCCACTTCTCCTTCCATAGGCCCATTAGCTAGAACTCTTAAAGTTTGAATAAGTCGTGCTGGGAGGGCAATAACCCCAGTAGTTATCTTTCTTTTCTGCATTTTTATTTCCTCTAATCATGTTTAGTTAGTAGTATTTTCTTTTCAGTTTTCTTTTGTCTTTTGTTTTTGCGGAGCTGACCCCTGCAGGTACTTTTTCTGGATGGCGGATGCTGCAGTTTTGTCTTAGCTTACACGCCAATCTTCTGGTGTGCTCATTTCTGAGCACTGGGTACTCTCTTTCCCTAGCCTTTTCTGATTTTCATGTCATATATTTTGTGGATTGTTTAGTTTAAGTCTGGGGGAGAGTAGTTTTGTTTACCCGCTCACGTGCACTATTGCACTGCATACTAGAAGATTTCTTTTAAAATGTTTTGTTTATTTTCATTGCACACCACATCACCCACCTGAGCGCGTACTCATCTGTTTGCTTGCTCTGTTGTGAATTTAATTCTTCTGCTTATTTGGGAAAGTCTAGGTGATGGTTTAGGATTATGTAGCAGAGTAAAATGTTGACTCTAGTAGTGCTCCTAGTCGAGTGCTCGGTTGCATAGAAATTTGTGTAAAGTAGACTTCTCTTTATACTTATGGTTTTATATTTTTTCTTATTAGTGTAAATGTTGTTTACTCTACTCAAATGGTGAATTCGGTGGAATCAAACGGTAGCATATGGATGTGTGTAGACGATCGCTAGATTCGTATTGCTTGAGTCGGGAGAAAGGAGAATCTTTCTCGGTGGCTAGAACTTGCCCCAAGCGATTCTTGAAGCATGGGTATACGGTTAGTCAATTGTGTGAATGTGATATAGGCCATCATTTTGGCCCGGTTGAGCCTTTGTGCCTATCCCTACCGCTATATCCTCGCTAGCCCAGTTGCGCCTACCCGTTCTTTGATTCAGCCCCACTTTTATGTCACCAAAGCCCAATGCCAATCCTAGTCGCACACCCAAATCTGAGCTTTAGCTGTTTATTACTTTCATGAGTTGGGTTGTTGATTTGGTGATATGTTTGTGATGATGTGGATGTGTTTTATTGATTAGATGCTGAAAATGATAAGAAAAGAACAGGAGAAATTGAGAGAAAGAAAAGAAGTGAAAAGAAGAAAAAAAGAAGAAGATATGAGCTTTAATGAAAAATCTGTGTATAAATGTATGTTTGGGAGTAGGCGGTGCACACACCCATGTAGTAAAATCCAAGTCTGGGGGTGTGATGTACCCGCGTGTTTGTGTGGTGAATGAGGAGAGTTTCTGCATTAGCTCATTTGGGTTTAGTGTTTTAGCCGTCGTTTTTATCTTTGTTTTTCCTCACCTAAACCCAAGCCTCATTTAAAACCTAAAGTCCTATTGATTCACGCATTTGAGTCAAACCAGTGCCGTGGAGAGAATGTGACCGGGCAAGCCTATGGTCATCGACACTGATGGATTTCAGTGGAGTTTTTCCCGCATCCCGATCTTGAGCAATGCTCGTCTCAGCGCTTAGTTTATTTTCTCCGTATGCATGACCGAATGATTCACCGTTGTTCACCAATTGAGTAGTTGTAATATGCTTTTACTCTTTTAGAAATATATAGACTATTTGTCTAACTAGAAATCTTTTCTACTATGTTTCTTATGCTCGTGAGCATGCGACTTCGCATGGTACTCTGTATTGTGATCTTAAGCCATCTACTTTTCTTTCCTAGTTCGCTTAGAATTTGTTTGCTCGGGACGCGCAAACAGTTAAGTCTGGGGGTGTGATGAGTCCTGATCATATACACTTTTATGGACTCATCTGGGCCGTTTAGTTAGTCATTTCACTGCACTTTAGCCCTGTTTTAGTTCATATTTGTTAATCCATGCTAGGTGCACCTTTTGGCCCATTTTGGTGTGATTTCATGTTTATCTTCATTAGTAGTTTTCATGCACTGTTAGGTGCCACTTTCAGTAGCTGGATTCGTGGTTGTACGCTAGAACAGGAGTCGTGCAAGTGTTCCCGGTGCAATTCTGCACAGGAACACTGCGCATGATCACTGGTTCTATTGCGCACGACCACTGGTCGTGCGCCACTGATCGTGTGCACTTAACGCCTTTTTCACGAGTTCTGTCTGGTGCAGTGCGCACGACTATCGACTCCTGTGCGCACGACCATCGGTCGTGCGCCACTGCTCGTGCGCATTGACCATTAAAATTCTGAGTTCTGTTTCATCTATTGCGCACGACCACCGACGCTAGTGCGCACGACCATCGGTCGTGCGCCACTGGTCGTGCGAACATTTTATTTTATAATTTCTGTCTTTGCAGGTTCCGTCCAGGCAGAGCGCACGATCACAGGATTCTAGTGCGCACGACCACTGGTCGTGCGCCACTGACCGTGCGCACTGTTTAATTCCAGCGCCTATAAATTCCCTGCTCGCGAATTAGGGCGGATCGATCGCTTCCAGCCGCCGTTTTCTGCCCGATTCCGCCCGATTTCGCCCCTCCACCGTCGCCCACCATATAGAGGTGCTCCGGGCTTGCTCTTCATGCCTATCTTGAGCTGGAGTTTCCTCTCGGCCTCCTCCTTCATCCAAGAGCTCCAAAGGAAGACCTAGCCGCTATCTCCATCGAGCAAGAGGAAGTTGGCAACCTCCACCGGATCGTGACACGAAGAAGACGGGTCCATTGGAGAGTCGTGACAGCTCTCTCTACCCCGAACGTAGTTGCGGACCGAGCTTGGACGCGGATTGACAACCCGGCGATTCCAACCGTGAATCTTCAACGAGCCTTCGGATTCGGTCGATTTCTTGCTTTGTTCTCCTTTTATTGATGTATTTGCAACTAGATCTAACATTATGATGAAGTGTATTTTGATTAAATAGCATTTCTACTTGATTATGTCTATATGATTGAGTATTTTTGTTTATATTATTGAGGTGCGCCTTGTGGTGTGGTTTGTTGGTTGCGTTGTGCCGCCCTAACAATTGTTAGTGGTGTGCTTGTTGAAGAGGTGCTTGCGACCCTCATTCCGCTAGCCTACTCGCCCATCCGCCTACCGAAGCGTGGCATCGCGGCCCGTACTCCATCCCGCCTAACGAAGCAGCGCGCTCAAGGCCTGCATAGTTCGATCCGCTTGCCTACTCGTCCATCCGCCCTTACGAAGTAGCGCGTTCAAGGCCTACGTAGTCTTCCATCCCGCCGAGCGAAGCTTTGCATAGCGGCATTGCATATGAGTAGTTGATAGCTTTTATTTTGTTTTCCAAAAGCCAACCCAACTCCCCCGCATTCCATCCGACGTTTAGGACTTCAATCTCAAGTCCTTCCTCGAACGTTAACTCCACCTTACTGTGTTCCTTGAGAGATTCGATACTCGGGGATTACTCCTCGTTTTATATTACTTGAACGATCGGTACACTGCCGTTTCGTGTCGCAGTCGAGCTACCGCCTATAGCGGTGTGTGAGATTTGCGCCATCACCTGTAATTGAGAGCAGTGACTTCTCTTTTTAAGCATTATTGTGAGATATATTTCTTTTTAATAAATTTCTCTTGTTCTTCACTTGCAGCTCTGAGAGTGGATCTGTGATCGGCGCGATTGATGATCCAGAGATGGTGGCCTTAGAAGTTCACACGTAATCCGCCCCCCCCTAATTAGACAGTAAATTTGATTAAATTTGCATAACCCGTAATTTTTTAGCATCTAATTGAGACTTATAAGTTATACCTACAAGAATATAGATCTCAATGTAAATGTGTTAAATAAATAAACTAAATATCCGATTATATAAATGGTATATATTCATGTGTTTTGAAGTTTTTGCTGTTTTACACTTTTTTGTCGAATACTTTTCAAATTTCAGCAAAAAAATGACAATTTTTTTCTTGGATTCCAGTTCCACTCTTCCTTTAATCTCTTGTTGGTTGTCGCATTCTGAACAGAAATATCACGTTCCCCTCATTAATGGCCGGCGGCGTCAAATACTTATTTCTAGATTTTTTTTATAATTGAGCTTTTGATCTTTATCATTGATTGTTTTGGATTTCTAGCATTTTCCTTCAAATAAAAAAGCTGTTTTTAACTCAAAAAAACTCTTACCGATATAGATGATTGATTTACATATATGATGATGTTTCAGTTACACTATGCAGTTTATATGGTGAGTGTTCTTGAAATAATGGGGGCGTCCCCTGTGCCATTTCTATTATTCTATATTATTATATTTAGCAAGCAAGGGAAAAGTCTATAAGACATGGCATATTAATTGAGAGTATTATGTTCTTTTTTGCTTTGTTATTATTAATATTCCAAGATTAGTGGGACATAGCATGAGGAATGGATGCCATCTCTGTAGTAGAAGATGCTCTTATATAAGATTGACGTTTATATGTTCTTCAGGTTGCTAGGGAACCTTGCTTGGGCCTACATGCAATGTGAAAATTACAAAGAAGCGAAGCCACTTTACTGGTTTGTTTCTCCTGCATCTGCTCTATGTTTGACAATTCGCTTCAATTCTAACATTGTAGTTCTGGTGATATTAAAAAGGATCTTCGATTCATTGTATTTCTTAGCTTGTAATTATGAGAACTGAGAAGCAGTTCTTATCTTGTATAATTACAAAACATACAAAAATAATTCTTGATATTGCAGGAGAGCTCTGGCAATAGAGAGAGATTACAACAAGATGTGCAACTTGTCTATCAGTTTGCTGCAAACAGGAAGGCACGCAGAAGCCAAAGCCATCCTCCAAGATGAAGAAAAACCTGCTAGTGACTTCAATGGAGAATCATATCTGAAATCCTTTGAGAGGGCTTGGGAAATCATGGATGACCTGAATCAGAAGCAATTCCAGATAGCCGAAAGAAGCAACTCCTCAGTTTCTACCCCAGTTTCTGCCATAAACATTCTCGGCGACGAGAAGATCAGTACAGCTCCTTTGACCTCGGTCACTTCTTGCCCGATATCCAAACCGAGACAGATCATTATTCTTCTGGTAATGGCAATCATGAAGCATCAACTGATAATCTTTCACCCCTGTCAGTGAAAGTTACTCCCCATTCCAAGCCTGTGGCAATATCAGAATATTCAGTTGAAAGAAGAAAATCAGATATTGGGACTGAAAAACTAGTGATCACAGTTGACATCCAGATGCAAGGGCCAGGGAGAAAGCACTTTGTGATCAGCAGCGAGAAAGCGGCAGCATTTCCCACTAAAAATCAAATCTTTCTCGGTTCAAAAGCCTCCATTGACGAGAATTGGGGCGCTGAGATTTCATTTGGGAGTCTGGATTTGAGTTCAGGGCAGAAATTGGTGTCTTTATCCGCCAACAATACAAAAAAAATCTGGGCTGATATGGTGGAGGAAGATAAACTACTGGCTTGTGAGAATTTTGTGATCAGCAAGTCAACTCCAACTTTAGAAAGATCAGAATTTGGAGGCCATGGCAGGAACGAGCAATCAGCGAATAGAACACTGATTTCTTCCTGGAAAAATTTCAACAAGAATGAGACTCAAAGTCTGAAGACTGGATATCAAAAGTACAGAATTAGTGACGTTTATATGATGATGTTTCAGTTACAGTATGCAGTTTATTATGTAATCTTTATTTATTATAGAATTTTTGTATGTATTTAGTTTAATATAGTTAAAGCTCTATTGGCCTGTACGTACTAAAGGATTTGGGCTATCTCCCACCTTTTTTCTATTAATAAATTTAATGAAACATTCTATTTTCTTTCATGATATTTTTTAGCAAATGAATATTTTATTTATTGTTTTATTTTAATGATGAAATAAATAATTTTATTTATTGTTTTATTTATTGTTTTTTAGCTGTAATTATTGCATTGTACAACTAGTGATTAAATAAATTTGGTTACTAAATATATTTAGTGACGAAAAAAATTAATCACTAATAATGTACATTTAGTGACGAAAAACATTTGTCACTACTAGTTTACATTTAGTGACAATAAACTTTCGTCACTAATAATGCACATTTAGTGACGAAAATTAGTTGTCACTATAAATGGATATTTAGTGACGAAAATCAATGGTCACTAAAATGTATATTTAGTGACGAAAATTAGTTGTCACAGAAAATATACATTTAGTGACGGAAATATATTTGGTCACTAAAGACATTCTGAGACGCCCATTTTGCAACCACCTTGTGACGGATTAAATTTGGTCACTAGACATTTAGTGACCAAACCGCAATATTTAGTGACCAAAATTTTCGTCACTAAATGCCAATTTTCTTGTAGTGAGTGCAAAGGTGAGCCCTTCTGGAAAGGCTGAGGTGAGTAGAAGAATTCCTTACTATGCTAACAAGAACCTAGGACACAAATAAACTTGGGTTCCTAAGGGATATTAAATCTGTCTTGCAGTGTAGTCCATGTAGCCAATCAAAAGCAAACAAGGCTAATAGACAATAAGCGATCCAGGCATAACTTTAGACTAAGAAAAATCCCATTACAAGCCAAGATGCACTGGTCAAGGGGGAGCAAAAAGGAAAAATAAAAGAGACATCGCATCAAGGGGGAGCTACCAGCTCAAGAAGAAGCCAAATCTAAGGTGAAGGTAACTATGTTAAATATTCACTACATAACCTTATCTTTATAGATATGTAAAGGTAATTTTGACTTGAGTAAGCAAAAGTTGTCACTCAAGGAGCACACATGTATGGCACTACTAAAGCACAACACTGATCATACAAAAGAGTGAACAAGAATAATATCATTTTGAATACAAAATGATATCGTCGAAATAATGATTGGTATCGTCGAAATGATTTCTCGACATCTAAGTAAGATCACGACGATACCTAAGTGTCGATCTAACACATAAGGGATCTGAAATTAACCGATCGCAACCGCTCAATCTAAGTTAATCAGACTTTTGTCAAATGACGTTTCACATTCCAATCCCGAAACAATAAATAAGATCAGATGTCTCAAGGTTAAAACACATTCAATATTTTCCCTAAAAAAGGCTTCGTGTTCTCTACGTCTTCGAAAAGTGAACGAGTCGACAACGTTAGAATCCTCTCAGATCAAGTAAGATATGGCGCTAAAGAAGGAAGGATTTCTCTATGAAGGAAGCGAAGTGGTGAGGAATGGTTTCTCAGAAGGGCCCGAAGAGATTCAAGAAACTATTAAGCTGCTGGACGCCGTCGTTCTGGAGTTTGCTCTCTCTGAGCCAACAGTAATATTGAAGAGGGAAGTGCTGGAGTTCTTCTCAACTGCCAAGGGTGGCTCAAAAGGAACATCCGTGAAATGCTTGATCAACGGGATGAAAGTCAAGGTGAATCCCAAGAGATTTGCCAGGGTTCTTCAGCTGCCTACCTACGCAAAGGGAGAGGAAAATGAGAAGGTTACCCAAGAAGACCTTAACAAGGCACTGGCATGGTGCGGGCACTCCAGCAAGACCTATCGGTCTCTGGAAAGAAAGAGTTTTAATCAACAGGGAGAGCTTATGGCTGATATCGTAGGAAAAGCCCTCCTCTGTAAGGTAGTGTAGCATGATAGGATATCCAAGCCCATGTTCGAGATAATGGCAAGGATAATCCTAAGCAAGAAGACCAACTGGGGTCAGATTATCTACAAGAGGATATAAGAAAGCTTTCAAGCTCCAAATATGGGAAGAATTCTATCACTATATCTACTGCTATCTTAACCTGGAAGCTTCAACAAGAAGTATGGTGTAAAGATCCATTACATGAGAAGGATGGATATCAAGATACTTGAGAGATGGGAGAAAGTTCTGACTAAGTCTCCCAAGAAGCTGAAGACTGCAGTGGATTTGATGAGGAAGGGAGAAAGCTCATCTGAAGGAAGTGAGTCAGGCAACAACTCAGACCCGTCTGACTCTGAAGCGCCTATAGAGAAAAGGAATGTCTCCCTACAGACCTCTGCTCAAAGTCTGGGATCCAGGACAATTATAACAGCAAGAACCAAATAAGAGGATGCTAAAATCGAGGGGGGGAAGAATAGTGAGATCCCTGCTCAAGTGGTAGATGTGATCAATATGATCATTGGGGCTGAGGATGCTGTTCATTCTGGACCAGTAGTCCAAGAGTACCCAAGTGAAGATCCCCAAGAAGACAACCAAGAGAATCCTGCTGATGAGACTAGCAGAGATCTGCCAAATCCTGAAGAGGAAAATGAGTCAAACCAGTCACCCATCAGAAATACCTCCATCTCCAATGATTGATGGGAATGAAGAGGATGAACCAGGACAAGTTAGTTCACCTCCAGAGAATAGGCCAGTGGAGTTCTCACAACTTCCTCAGATAAAAATGCTCCTGGAAGAGCAAAGGCTAAAAATTGTAAGTCATGTTAACTCTACTGTCAATGAGCTAAGAAGGGAACTATCTGCTGAAACTATAAGCCTGAGAAATAATGTGAAGAATCTGCAAGAACACACTGCTAAAGAGACAGAACTTACTCATCAGGGACTATATGATGCAATGGATAATCAGATAATGCTCAGCAATAACATAGAGAAGGCCTACATAGCAACCAACAGGTGGATGGTTGAGCACAAGACAAATATCCAGGATAAGCTTGATCATCACAACAAGAAACTAGATAGTCATCTACTAGAAACAAAGAACCATCTGGAGAAAGGCATTTATATGCTAAAAGACAAAATCCTAGTCCTTCAGGAGGATCTCCAAAAAGAGATATCACAAGAAGTCATAATGGGGGAGAGATCAATGATGAAGGCCTGTGGTGAGCATGCCATCTGGACCTCAAATACTATCAGGGAAGCAATGGATCTCTCTCCTCTATGTTATGATGAGCTACTGAAGAGTAACCTGCTGAAGATCAACATGTTGATATTCCTGATGCTGTTGCTGATCAAAACAAAGGGAAGGAAATAGTGGAAGAAGATGAAGCAAAGATGAGAAAGAGAAAATACAGGGAGGAAATGGAGACAAAGGATAACTATGAGAGGTTGAGCCCCAAGTCCAGATCCATCATATTACAAGCAGGGGAGCTGGTGAAAGTAAATAAAGGTGAGAGGTACAAAGTGTACAGTCCTCAAGAATGGGCTAAGCATGAAGATCAAGAAGATGCAAGGAGAGTATACAGAAGGGACAAGCAAGCAGGCAAAATCCCTGCAGACACTCCCGAGCCTCTCAAGTATCACCCTAAGCCACTTGAATACTTCACCAGACAAACTGAGAAGAAGCAGGAAGCCAGTGTCAAGAAATCAAAGAGTGAAGCAGCTGTGAAAGAACCAGAGAAATAGAGGGCTGAATCATTAGGGGCAAAATGTAGAAGTGTTGAAAAACCTTAATACATCTGTCACCATTTATAAGTCATTAATGAAGTGATATTTGTTAATTTCTGTGTTCACTTAGACTTAAATGTAATATCATTATTATATGCCAATTTTTTTAAGATGTACTTTATCATTGAGTGGGTTATGACTTCTTCAAATAGGGGGAGATTGTTGGGAACAATGCCCAGCAATGTTCCTGATTTGAATAAATGCTCAGATCAATGATAAGTACAAGGTGCATTTAATGTTATATCTAGTTCATGCTTGCAGAGATCCGGCAATATGTCCAGTACTTCTATAATTTGCCTAAGTACAATATCGTCGAAAAGTGTATGCATGTCGTTGAAATTATGTGCAGAGCAAAGCAGAATGATCATATCGGTTATCATCAAAACAACATGTGTATGATGATATCTTTGTGAGATCAACACTGCAACACCTTACAACGATATCAGAAAGCCAAGATGAAGAAGAAGACTCAAGAACAAAAACAAGTCAGATGTCAAAGATATCATCGTAAAGAAGACGTGTCGTAGATAAGGCTAATTAAGACAGATATCATTGTAAAGAATCCATGTCGTCGATAAGGCCAAGTAAGACTGATGATGACGATATCGTCATAAAGAAGGCTTGACGTCGAGAAAACTAAGGAAGTTCACATGAAGACATGCAGTTGCTGAAGAATAGTCTGTCGACATGATATCGATTATGTCGTCGACAAGATAAGGTGGTTACAATGATATCAAGCAGTCAAGAAGATTACGCCGACATCAGTTAGATGAATTCATGTCGTCTTAAGTTCAAGTGCAGAAGGGATGTCCCGTGTCGTAGAGGTATCACTATCTAATGAAGAAGGAAGAAGACTTGAAGAATTTCCCTAGTCCAAGTCAATGATAAGTCCTGTCTTTGTGATATTGTCCATATCATCATAACAATGGAAATATCATCGAGACAGATTCAAAAGTTGCCAGACACGCTGTCAGCATTTCATACCGCCGCCTGATTGTCCAATCAGCGCGTGATCTTAAGGTATGGTCGTCTGTCAGTGAAGGACATCATACGAGACCGTTAACCGGCTCCTCCGTCCTATAAAAGGGAACAGTGGATGCCCTAAAGAAGAGACGAGAATGAAGAAACGAAAAAGAATCCCGCCGAGCTATACAACAGTAAAAGCTGCGGAGAAGAATCCACATCAAGAAGAGGAGTGCAAAAATTCACATCTAGTGTAGTCAAGCCACATCGACTGATAAGAATCATTCAAGTAAAGAATCCATTCAACATCAGGCTAAAGAAGAAGGCTTGAAGAAGATCTGTACTTTCAAGATTCAAATCAGAGGCATCTTCTTCAAGACAAGAAGCCGATCTCCACTAGGCAGAAGGACAAACATTGTATATTTTTCTTTGTAAGGCTTGCGGGCCAAATCTGTAAGAGATGTTTTCATATCTAAGTGTCGAGCTTAAGGGCTTGAGATATATGAGGCTTGAAGGCCAGGGCAGAGGACTTGTGGGTCCAACCGTGTCGAGCTTGCGGGCTTGAATGCAGTAGGGGCTTGCAGGCCTGGACTGCAGGACTTGAGGGTCCAAGGGGCAAGACTTCTGGTCTGTGATATATAGGGCATGAGGGCCTGAGTGTCAGGCTTTCGGGCTTGAGTGCAGTAAGGGCTTGCGGGCTTAGGATGTCAAACTTGTGGGTCCAAGTTGTAGGTCTTGCGGGCTGGAGACATTGGCGGAGTTTGCTAAGCCAAGCACACTGCTAGGTAGGCGCATAGGGACAGAGGATAACTAAAGACACCCTGTCTTGAGGAACCTCTATAAATTCTTGTGTGTTTTCTGTGTAGTGCTTTTAATCTCTAAATATGTTAACCAGAAATCAAGAACACCAAAAGGGGAACAAAAAAATTGAAATACCTATTTACCCCCTAGGTGATAAGTCGACACCCAATTACTAACACAAACTTTTACTCGACAAAAAATACTTGACAGATTTCTCTGAGACTTCTCGAGTAAATTCGATGAATAACTAAGTCTTCACGAGTTATCTCGATGAATTCGCTTAGATTCTATGAGGCCACTCGACGGAAAAGACTTAGACTATTTTCTTCCACTTCTAAATTCAGCAACTACTTCCACTTGTCTTCTCCATAGAGTTTGAAAATGAAGTACATCCCAATAGAGAGATTTCACATGATCAACACCTTGGTCTACACAATCAGGGATTACATTGCATATGCCTATGTTTATGACTCAATGAAACATGACATTGGTCTGTACTTAGCAAAAAATAACGTGCAAACACATAACTAATAAACTACATCAAATACAATATCATTTCATCTTAGTTCAAGGGACACTTCTTCTAATCAAGGTTATTTTGGTTACAATACCCAACAATCTCACCCTATTTGAAGAAGTCAGAACCCTGTCTACTAAGGTGAATTGCACAGATAATAATCATAAACATAAGCAATGAGCATGACATAAAGAAGTAAACAATATGAATTGAAATATCAAATCATTAATATATATATATATATATCTTATTGGGATTTCAACATAGTCATAACACACATCTAAGGCATTTTAGCCTTTCCTTCCTTGCTCTTCTTCATCTTCCTGACAAAATAAGCATTGGGCTTCGGGTAGTATCTTGGAGGGGGTAGAGGAGCATTATGATTGTTGTATCCATGTAATCTAAAATGAATCTTTCTTTTCAGCTGAGATGCCTTGTGTTAATTAATTTCTTCTTGATTGTAGTACTTCTGAGGCTCTTCATTTGAAATATCAACTAGCTTGTATGTTTCCAAAATTATTGATTTAGAAATTTGAGTCCATACTTCAGTATATTCTCTTCTCTCTGCCACTGACTCTCTGAGCTCTATGCCTAATCCTCTCCATTTAGAAGGATCTGACCTTCTTGCAAAAGGGTCTTCCCCATACTTTCTTTTCTTAACTACAGGCTCTGATGATTCAGGAATGTCTTCTGCGTCAGACCACACTTGGGTATACTATACTGGAGGAAAAGGAGCTATGTCTTCATAAACTTGTTCAGGAAAGGCTTGATCTTGAGATCTCCCCAACAAACTGTCATAAAGCCATTGAACACTCCGATTATTAAAGACATTAGCTTCATAAAACTTACTCTCCACTTCTTTTCTCAAATCATGCATTTGACATATAATTTTCACCCCCCCTTTCTGACTTCTTCATTGAGGGTTTAGAGAATCTCTTCCTTGAAGCTTGATAAATCTTCAATAACTTGATCTCTTGTGCTCTGCCCTTGCAGAAAAATTGAACTTTGACCTTCTATTAGAGCTTTTGAATTGTCATACACATGCTTTAGAGCTTCATTAGTAAAACTTACTGTCTTTACACCATTTGTAAAGTAATTATCCAGGTCATTTTTCATGATAGACACAGTGTGCTTTACCTCTGCTAGGCAATTATTTAAATCAGATTGAACCTCTTAAACTTTGTCAAACACTTGCTGCATAGAAAATTCAAAGTACTCAGCTTGTGTCTTGAGTAAGACCTAAATATATTAGAGCAGATCAGAATTGAATGTTGAGGCAATTGGAGCAGGAGTTTTCTGAATAGGAGGTGTGCCTTGGCTTTCATAAATAAACATAAGCTCTTCAGACTGAGCTTCTCGTGAGCAGGAGGTGCAGATTGCACATCCTATCCTTCATCCTGTTAAATTTTTGAAGTGGAAGTGGAGTGTCCGGGTGGTCTGACTATGGAGATCGCAGAGACCGCGCGAAATCCGGTATAGCGATCTGGATTAGAGATCGCGCGTCACTGGTGTCGGCGAACTTTTGTGGTTTGCCGGTTGTCCAAGTGTTCCTATTCTGGTTGAGACCGGCCAGTCTGGTACTTTGGTCTGCATGAGATCGCTGTGGCGGTCTGTTGTGGCTCCAATTTTATAAGAGACCGGGCGGGTTGTATGAGCTCGATTCTGGCGGTCTGCACTTGATCGGTCATATGCTCATATGTCTCTGTTCTTATAAGAGACCAGGCGGTCTGCCGGGTTGTTCTTGGCAAGCTATCTTACTTGGACAGTTTTGCGTAAGTGTAATAAGGTGTTATGAAGACCGCACGGTCTGGTTCTGGAGACCGTGCATTTCAATAAGGAAGGTGATCGTATCCCTAGTGAGCGGTGATGACATCCGTTCGTTTGCCAATAAATAGGGGTGCAGGGCTAGCCATTTGTATGCAAGAACTGTAAGAACTAAAGTTGGATTGATTGTGCCGGTCTCTTGTTTGAGGTCGCACGGTCTGAGTTTGTTTGACCAGTTTGCTGTGTTTATAGGGTAGCGGCTAGAAGTCTACCGCCAGCATTCTTCCTTCTTTCTAGCTTTGAATAAACCAGCTCGACAGTGCTCTCATCTGGGCGAACTATGTTTTGAAGTTCTTGGCCTGTTTGCAGCGGGTTCAGTTGATCAGGCGACCTTAGTGGTCAGGCGGTCTTGAGTTGTGGTCTTGCAGTAGGGAGCAGTTCTTCATCTTGTGTTCGCGGGTTGCTTCTGTGATCTTGAGACCATGCGGTCCGTGCAATCAAGAAGTGTGGACAACCTTGTTTTTTAGGAGTTCAATAAGCAGAAGGTTGTGCGGTCTGTGATTGGCGGTCTGGCAGTTTGCAGGTCAGCGACCTCTCCTGTTCGCGCGGTCTCAGGGAAGTCAGCGATCTTTCTGAGTTCGAGCGGTCTGGGCGGTCTCATTTTTCTGTTAGCCAGATGCTTGTGTTGCTTGTTCTTCTCATCTAAATTTTCTCTTATAAATCATGTCTCACCATGTATGCAACACATTGTAAAAAGATAGTCAATTTGAATAATTATCCTCTTGTCCTTCATTGTCACTGGTTAATTGTTTTGAATTGAATTGAAGTCTTCTGTTGTATTGTCTTCGATCCTACTCCAAAATTTTAACATGGTATCAGAGCGAGGTTCCAAGCAGTGATCAGCTGCAGAATCTTGCTTGAGTCTCTGAAAGTTGTTAACCAATGAGATATCAATGGAAGGAGTTTATACAAGAGGTCTTGGAATTGAGCTCCTTAAGCAGACTAACTTCAAGAAGTGGAAGTCGTGCATGGAGAGCTATCTTCTTAGCGAAGATTTATGGGAGGTAGTCGTAGGAGATGATAGACAAGTGGTAGTAGCTACTGAAAGGAATGCTGAGCAGGTGAAGGCTTGGAAGAGAACAAATACTAAGGCAGAGTTCACTCTCAAGCGTGCTTTCATTCCGGAGCTGTTTGACCACATAATTGGGTGTAGGTCAGCTGCTGAGATTTGGACAGCCTTGGATGGCTTGTTCAACAAGATGAACGTAGCTCGGCTATAGTTTCTTGAAAATGAGTTGGCGAAAGCAACTCAGTGGGATTTGTACTTTTCAACTTTCTTCTTGAAAATGAAGAACCTATGCACAGAGATATCAGATTTGGACCTAGATGAACCTATTTTAGAAGTGAGGTTGAATAGGCACATAATCCGTGGCTTGTAGATGGAGTATGTGGCCTTTGTCACTTTTGTTCAAGGTTTGGCAAATCAGCCATCGTTGTTAGAGCTGGAAAACTTACTGGCTTCGCAAGAGAGCTTGGCAAAGCAAATGGATGGGATATCTATCTTTGGAGGAGAAAGCGAGGTTCTCTATTCATGCAAGAAGAAAATATGGGACAAGAAGAAGAAGAAGAAATCTATTAGCGATGGATCTACAACTTCATATCAGCTAGAGAGCAGTAATACTCCTAAGCATGATGGAAAGAAGAAGGAAGGACCAAGGTGCAATATGTGCAATCAACTTGGTCATTTGAAGAGAGAATTTAGAGTCAATCTTCAGCCAGGGCATGCTGTAGGGAAAGAAGAGGTTGCTTCCAATGCAAGAGATAGATGGGTTGATGGAACTTTTATGACAACCACTTGTGTTCGAGCTTTGACTTTTATCAACTATCAAGATGATTGGATTGTGGACTCGGGTTGTGGTCATCACCTAACCAGAGATAAGTCAAAGTTCTCTTCTTTGCAGACATACTCAGGTAATGATGCTGTCATTACTACTGATGATACTATACATACAATTGATAAGGAGTGTGTAGTTTCTTTAAACGGAGATAGAGGTCCACTCACATTGAAGAGTGTCTATCATGTTCCGGGGATGAAGAAAACCTCTTCTCGGTGACCAACGCTATTGATGTTGGCAATCACATTTTGTTTGGTTCACCAGAAGTGAAGTTTCTTCGAAATGTGTCAGCGGTGAAGGCTGGAGTCACTCATGTTGGAAGAAGGGTGAAGGACTTGTTTGTGTTATCTACAAGTTCCTATGTTGATAAGATGAGGAATAATGATAGCGCTGCTTTCTGGCATGAAAGAATTGGACATGTTGGGATGAATAAGTTGAAAGCTATGGTGGAAAGAGGCCTTGTAAGAGGTTTGCCTAGCTTGTAATCTTTTGGTGAAGGTCACGTTTATGCAGGTTGTCAATATGGTATGGCTCATCGCCTTCCATTCAACAAATCACAAAGTAGAGGCAAAGCACCATTGTTGTGTATTCATGGTGATCTACTTAGACCTACCACAACTGTCAGTCTTGGAGGTAGCAAGTATATATTGATCTTGATAGATGACTTCACTAGATATACTTGGGTATATTTTCTGAAGGAGAATTCAGAAGCCTGTGAAAAGTTTGTGGAGTTCAAGGAGCTAGTGGAAGGTCGGCTTAACCTGCGGATCAAGAAGTTCAGAACCGACAATGGAGGGAAGTTCACTTCCAATGCGTTCTTTATTATCTACAGAAAGCTTGGCATCCAGAGAGAGCTCTCTTGTGCTCACACTCCAAAATAGAATGGAGTTGCAGAGCGGAAGATCTGTCATCTGACGGAGACCTGCAAATGTTGGCTTCATGCCAAGAGTATTCCAAAGTCCTTCTGGGCATAGGGAATGTCTTGTGCAACTTATGTCATCAATCAGATGCCTCTTAGTCCAATCAACATGAAGACCCCTCATGAGTTGATGTTCAAGATAAAGCCTACGGTGGAACACCTTCGAGTGTTCGGGTCTACCTGCTATGTGCATGTTCCAGATGCCCTTACAACACTGCTAGATGCGAAAGCAATGAAGCTAGTCTTCGTCGATTATGATGATCAGAAGAAGGGTTGGAGATGCATGGATCCCGAGACTCTGAGAGCTATGGTCTCAAGGGATGTGGTATTTAATGAGTTGACATCATACCAGGGAAGCTCTTTTGTTGAGTTACAAGAAAGAAGGTTAGATGGTGGACTTCGAGAAGCTACTAGGGAGGTTTTAGTGGAGTTGCCTATTTCTCCAGGTGCTCTAGTTGCTTATAGATCTGGGTTAGGTGCTTCAGGTTCTAGAAGAAGGGGAAGCGACGCTCCAAGTATGCCTGAAAGGAGAGCTAGTTAAAAACAGGTAGCTGAAGAGGTGGTTCAGAGTAAAGCTCTGAGGAGGTCCAAGAGGACTATCATTCCACCAGATCGGTATAGGGGGGAAACTTGGTGAGTGATGAGTCCCATTTATATACACTTTTATGGACTCATCTGGGCTAGTTTTCACTCACATGCACTTCACTTTTAGTTCATTATTGCTTGTATTTCACTTGAACACATTTCTTCACGAAGTGCACTCTTTGGGCCCATTTTGGTGTGCAATTGCGTGCTATATTTATTGGGGGTAAGCACATGTTGCTCCCCAACCCTTTTTCTTTATTTGGATTGAGCTGGAAGGGTATTACCAGTTATGTGATTGTTGTTTGGTGCTGTGCAGGTGGGTAGATCATACATCATGCCCAGATTTCATGTCTGCATGAATCGCACGGTCATGCATTTTCTTGACGCACGATCGCTCCTACCGTGCGCGTTCATTTATGGCGCAAAATTGCTTTCTGGATTTGTTCATGCGTTTTGTTCACGCACGGTTGGTTTGCCCGTGCATGAGTAAAATCGCACGAGCTCCTCTTTTGTCTAAAAAATTATGTTTTATTTTGTTCACGCACGGTCGTGCGTTTCTAAAACGCGCAGTCGTGCATGCACAAAATTCTACAACTTTTCTATTTAAGCTGCATTTTTTTGGCTTTCTGGAGACCAAACTACTGTTCCGCGATTTCTTCCTCCGGAAGGAACGACCGCTCCATTTTCTTCCACTCTTCCTCCCCCTTTTGCCCGACGCCACCTCGCATCATCCAAGCGCTTCAAGGAGAGGATTCTACACCCATATTCATCGCAAAGCAAGGAGTTCTTCGCATCGGACATGGCCGAATTGTAGTTTACCGGAGAATACGGGTCCAATGGGAGGAAGTGACAGCCCTCCTCTACCCTGGATGATAGTTGGGACCGAGCTAGGATGCGGATTGACACCCCGACGATTCCTACCGTGAATCTACAACAAGCCTCCGGATTCAGTTGTATCTCTTGCATTTTTCTCCTCTTGGGCTATTGTTGTTAGTGTAATCTTCTTTATTTGATGATGTTTGCACTCTACATTTGATTTAATCTTCATCTCATTGTTATGCAATGTTATTATTCTTATTGAGTGCTTGAGGTGAGCTCTTGTGGTAATTGTGCTGTGAGTGTTTGGGTTTGCTACATTAGAAATTGCTAGGTGCGAGCTTTTTGACGAGGTGCTTGCGACCCTCATTCCGCCGGTGTGACTCACTCCATCCGCAAGCCTTCTCGTCCATCTGCCTTGCGAAGCAGTGCATAGCGGCCTGCATAGTTTCCATCCGCCCGACGAAGCAGTGCATAGCGGCCTGCATAGTAGTGTTAATTTAGTTTATTTTATTTATTTTCCACAATCCAATCCAAGCTTCCCGCAATCCATCCGACCTTTAAGACTTCAATCTCAAGTCCTTCCTCAAAAGTAAACTCCACCTTACTGTGTTCCTTTGAGATCGATCCTTGGGGAAATTTGCCCATTTTATATTTCTTGAACGGTCGGTACACTGCCGTTTCGTGCCGCAGTCTTGCTACCGCCTATAGCGATGTGCTAGGATTTGCGCATCAAGTTTTTGGCGCCGTTGCCAGGGAGCACAGTCGTGTGAGTTACTTGAGAGTAGCGACAAGAGATAAAGTCTTTTCCATTTGTATATCGCATTTGTTTTAATTTGGTTCTTGTAAAGTCGCTTTTTATCTGTTTTTATGTATTTCAAAAATCAGGTTTTGTTGATTTAATTTTTCCTTCGTGCATACCGAGTTATTTGTGAATCCTTCATTGCACCACTATGTATGCCTATCAACAAAGTAGATGATGTGATTCGTTTAATCATTCTAGCGTTGAGTGCTATTTAGGAAGCCATAATTATAATTCATATGGTTCATTGTAAGGAGAATCTAGATCGTCATACACTGAACCTACCTATTATAATTATGTGTCCCCATCGCGAGCATCGCCTTCACCGGGTGGTTTGGCCTCTCCACGGTCAAAACCTACCGGGAAGCGCTGCTTGTGCTGTAGGAGTCTTGATCACGCATTGAAGGATTGTGAGATATGGAAATTGCAATTGGAAGAGGATGATGAGACAGATCTCATCACCATTCCACCATTCCCATATCATACTGCTCCTCCAATCATTGAGGAAATATACGCCATGCCCCCATATCCTCATGGGCGCACGATGGATGTGTCCACTGGCGTCGATGTTGATCACTGTGACGACATTTTGGAGTTTTCTTCCTTTATGGTGCCATCCTTTCCTATGGATTCTGTATCTGATGATATTTCTTCACTCCTATCGGACTCTATCTTGAGTCCTGTTTCTACTCAAATATTTTCTTGTATCAGTATGCATGTATCTTCAGCTCTTATTGCCGAGTTTCTAGATGTGCAGGATGAGCCTATGGAGCCCGAAGCTGTGTCGAGTTGCACTGAGGAGGATGTTTTCCTTAGTGAGGAGGTTTCTACCTCATCACCCGAGGAGAAGGTCTAACACATCACCGAAGTTCCTAGCTGCTCATATTCACCCTGCAGTTCTCTTAACACGGTCGACAATGAGTCTTTTGTGGAACCTGATGGGAGTGACACCGGGGCCACTCCTCCTGTGTTTGATTCTTTTAGTTCTTCATCCATTTTATTTCCTAATCATCTTTCTAACAATGCTGATATTGATAAATTCATCCTTCCCGCTCCCTCTCCTGCTTCAATTCTGATATTTCATATATCCCCCTGCAGGTGCATGAATTTTTGGACCCATTTTTGGGTTATTCTAAGTGGCAGTATTGGAATGAAAAGCAAATGGCAATGATGAATTCAATCGCCTATTTCACCTCATCATCATTGCCCGCGTTTTCCTTGAAAGACTGGGTGCAGGGGGGTAAGCGTTATTTCATCAATGACCGCCATATGGAGGAGATGAAGAGGATGAAGAAAGATGAAATTTGGAGATGGAAAGCTTCCGATCTTCTTGACTACTGCTGTTGGGTCTTCAGACCCATTTCTTTTATTTTCTATTACTACTTTAAATCAACTTACAGTTGATCATTTTGGCATGCATGCAATAATTAGGATTTATTTGTTTTCCCTTTATGCTTAGACACTTTTTAAAACAGCTTAATACGGGTATTAAGTCCAGCTTAAGGACGGTAAACAAAAGCGCTGCTGGGAGACTACCCAAGTATTTTTGTTTTTATTTTCTCTAATATGCTAATAGTTTAGTTTTATAAATTGTTTTGCTCGGAGTCTTTTTCCGGTAGGTCCGCGGAGATTATTTTGTTCGGTGGATGCTGTAACAACCCGGCCCAAACTCCACACTAGAGGCCCGCTCCACCAAAGTGGACAAGGCCCAGGCCAAAGGCCACCTCTGGCTGGCTGGCTACCATGGTTAAACAAGGGCTACAGCCCGGTGCAACCCCAACCCATCGCTGAGCGTATTTCTCAGCGCCAGCAGGTTGTTGATGGCGGGTCACGATCCCCCGCCACCCTTGATGAGATACCTTGAACAGTTCTCATAACCAACTAAGCTCAGCTAGCCAGCCACCCAAAGGTAGCCAGCCATCCAGAGGTGGGCTTTGGCCTGGGCCTTGGCCACTTTGGTGGAGCGGGCCTCTAGTGTGGTGGTTGGGCTGGGTTGTTACAAAAACTGATGGTATAGCTCAGTTGGTGATGAGAACTGTTGAAGGTTTCTCATCAAGGGTGGCGGGGGATCGAGACCCACCATCAATAACCTACTGGCGCTGAGAAACAGGCTCAGCGATAGGTTGGGGTTGCACCGGGCTGCAACCTTTGTTTAACTGCGATAGCCAGCCAGCCAGAGGTGGGCTTCGGCCTGGGCCTTGGCCACTTTGGTGGTTGGGCCGGGTTGTTACAAAAAAAAAGTGCACTTTTTTGTAACAACCCGTCCCAACCACCACACCAGAGGCCCGCTCCACCAAAGTGGCCAAGGCCCAGGCCGAAGCCCACCTCTGGCTGGCTGGCTACCGCGGTTAAATAAGGGCTACAACCCGGTGCAACTCCAACCCATCGCTGAGCCTATTTCTCAGCGCCAGCAGGTTGTTGATGGCGGGTCTCGATCCCCCGCCACCCTTGATGAGAAACCTTCAACAGATGGTGATGAGAACTGTTGAAGGTTTCTCATCAAGGGTGGCGGGGGATCGAGACCCTCCATCAACAACCTGCTGGCGCTGAGAAACAGTCTCAGCGATGGGTTGGGGTTGCACCGGGCTGCAGCCTTTGTTTAACCGCGGTAGCCAGCCAGCCAGAGGTGGGCTCTGGCCTGGGCCTTGGCCACTTTGGTGGAGCGGGCCTCTGGTGTGGTGGTTGGTCCGGGTTGTTATAGGGTCTGTTTGGGAGAGCTCTGGCGGCTGGATAAGCTCTACTCCAGCCGCCAGAGCTGTTTTTATACTGTTTGGTTGTTGTGCGTTTCGAAAATCGCGGAACCAAATGTAGCGTTTTATGGCCTCTTCGCGAATCTGCCGACCTCCCGCGTATAGCGCTCTCAAAATCGCGCCCTAAAATAACGCTCTCCCCGATCCGCCTCTCCCCGATCCCGCGTGCGAGAGTTCTCCCCGATCGGCTCATCTTTTCCCTTTCCCGATCTCAAGCGACATCGCCCCCCTCGACATCGCCCACCTCGTCTTTCCCTTTCCCGATCTCAGGCGACATCACCTCCCTCGACATCGCCCGCTCGTCTTTCCCTTTGCCTCGACAACAGGTTTCTTCTCCATCCTCCTATCTCCGACGGCTTTCTCCTCGACCGAGCTCGCCTCTTCACCTCTTCCTCCGGCGATTCGGCGCCCAGATCTGCAACTCCGGCGATTCAGAGCTCGCTTCTCATCTTCCACGTCCAGATCTGGTTCCAGATTTGCTTCTCCGGCGATTTCAGATCTGCTTCTCCGGCGATTCCGAGATTTGTTCCTCATATCTCATTGATTAAGGTTTGTTTTTTTATTTGTTTGTTCAGAACTTGAATCAAAATAATTTTTTTTGTTTGTTCATATGTGGATGTGTGTATTTTTTTGGTTTTTTGATTTGTGTGTGTGTGGATGTGTATATTGTGTTGTTTGGATGTGTGATTTGTGTGTGTTGGATGTGTGAGTGTGTTATGTGGATGTGGATGTGTGTGTGTGTTTTGATGTGTGATTTGTGTGTGTGGATGTGTGATTGTGTTGTTTGGATGTGTGTGTTTGGATTTGTGATTTGTATGTGTTGGATGTGTGTGTGTGTTTATTTGTGTATGTTTGTGTTTGTGTATGTGTGTGTATATGTTTGTGTTTGTGTGTATGTATGTTTGGGTGTGTGTTTGAAAATGTGTGTATTGTATATGTTTGTGTTTGTGTATGGTTGTGTGTGTGTGTGTTTGGATGAGTGTGTGTTTGGATGAGTGTTTGGATGAGTGTGTGTGTGTGTGTGTTTGGATGAGTGTGTTATGTGTGTGTTTGGATGTGTGTGTGTTTGGATGAGTGTGTATGTGTATGTGTTGATTTTTGTTTGTATGTGTATGAATGAGCGTATATGTGTATGGTTGGATGTGTGTGTTTTGGATGAGTGTATGGATGTATGTGTGGATGTGTGTGTGTTTGAAAATGTGTGTGTATTGTATATGTTTGTGTTTGTGTATGGTTGTGTGTGTGTGTTTGGATGAGTGTGTGTTTGGATGAGTGTGTGTTTGGATGAGTGTGTGTGTGTGTTTGGATGAGTGTGTTATGTGTGTGTTTGGATGTGTGTGTGTTTGGATGAGTGTGTATGTGTATGTGTTGATTTTTGTTTTTATGTGTATGAATGAGTGTATATGTGTATGGTTGGATGTGTGTGTTTTGGATGAGTGTTTGGATGAGTGTGTGTGTGTGTGTGTTGTGTGTGTTTGGATGTGTGTGTGTTTGGATGAGTGTGTATGTGTTGATTTTTGTTTGTATGTGTATGAACGAGTGTATATGTGTATGGTTGGATGTGTGTGTGTGTTGGATGAGTGTATGGTGTATGTGTGTGTGTGTTGGATGAATGTGTTTGTGTGTGTATGTTTGTGTTAATTTTGGTGTATTTTGTGTTTGTGTGATGTGTATGTGTGTGTGTGTGATGTGTATGTGTATGTGTGTGTGTGTGTATGTGTGTGTGTTTGAGTAGATTTGTGTGTGTGTGTGTATGTATAAATATGTTTGTGTGTTTGTATGTTTGAATAAATGTTTTTGTTTAATTGAATGATTTATGTTTTTTTGGGTATACAGTATAATGGGAAACCCAAAGGCCGGAGGAAGCACGACAACATGGGAGTCAAATGATGTATTGGTCTTCTGCGATCTTTGCATTATAGAGATAGGGTTGGGAAATCGGCCTACCACCCACTTTAGCAAGGATGGTTGGAAAAATTTGATTAGATCTTTTAAAGAACGTACTGGAAAAAACTATGATCGAATGCAAATGAAGAATAAGTGGGACCACCTCAAGAAAGACTGGAAGTTATGGAAAGAACTAAAACATGGAGAGACCGGTTTGGGATGGGACCAGGAAAAGAGAACCATTGAGATCTGATCAGTGGTGGGAGGACAAAATTAAGGTCACCTAAAACTCAATAAATTTAAACAAAAATATATATTTAGGTTAAATATGTTCTTATACTATTTTAATTGTTTATGTTCAGGTTGTACCCGCTGCCAAAAAAATTTGATATGCTGGTATTACGCCCGAGTTAGAGGAGAAACTGAATATTATGTTCAGTCAAGTTGTTGCTACAGGTGAAGATTCTTGGGCTCCATCAATGGGTGACCTACCACCTGATGTGGAGCACATTTCTGACGATGAAGACAATGCAGTAGAAAACTTGGAGGTGCAACAAGTTGATTCATCAACCAATATTGGCAATAACTCCACTTCCACTAGTAAACGAAAAAGAATGAGAAAGAATAAAGGAGTGTCTCTTTCCTATATGACTGAGTTGCGTGCATCGGTACTAGCGGATAAGCCACCACCAATTGTCACAATCAAGGAGGCAGTGGACTTGATCTGCAAGATGCAAGAGATACGTGAAAATTTGCCTTTATATTACTTTGCTTTGAACCATATCAAAGACAAAAACAATAGGGAAATTTTCATTAACATACCGGAGGAGGATAGGGTATGGTGGATCAAAAGTGCTTTTGAGAACAAGATGCAGTGATCGTGTCATTTTAGGCAGTTGTGTGCTGTGTTATGTGTTTTTGGTTTATCAAAAGACTGTGTGGTGTTTTTTTATCCTGTTTGTTTATTATTAAAACTTTTCTGTAATGAAATTCATGTTGTGTTGTCATGTTTCTATTTTAGTAAGACTTATGTGATGTATTTTTTATCCTGTGATGTTTTTATGCTGTGATGTTTATACTGTGATGTTTATACTATGATGTTTTTATATCCTAATCTAAATTCATGTTATGTGTTGTCTTCTTTTAGGTAATGGACACATATGACTCGAACAGTGACGATTCCGAGAATTCGCCTTGTCTTTCTCCAGAAAGGGTACAACGTATTGAATACTGTAATAGAGTTATCGCAGCAATAGGTGAGCTAAATAATTTCATACGGGAGAAGAGACCATGCATGACGTCTACCCAAACAGGGGATCTTTGGTTGAAAGAGTTGCTTGAAGGGCACCCGGATAGAATTCATGACGCATTTAGAATGTCAAAGCGTATATTTATTGATTTGCTTAGAAAGCTAGAAAACGATCATGAATTTCATGGATCACAACGCACAACCTCAAGAGAAATCCTAGGAGTTACATTGTACATCCTAGCACATGGTGGCTCTATTAGATTAACAAAAGAGCGATTTCAACACTCAACTGAAACTATAAGTAGATTTTTTTCAAAAGGACTCAGATCATTATTGCTACTGTCAGTTGATGTTATAAAACCAATTGATCGTCAATTTAGAGAAACACCTGCAGAAATAAGATATGATGCCCGTTACATGCCATTTTCTAAGGATTGCGTTGGTGCAATTGACGGAACACATGTAGATGCGAGGATACCTGTTGATGATCAAGTTAGATATATTGGGCGACATGGCACAACAACGCAAAATGTGATGGCTGTTTGTGATTTCAATATGTGCTTCACATTTGCACTAGCTGGGTGGGAAGGATCCGCTCATGATAGTCGTATCTTCGCGCGCGCACTGTCGAACGATAGGCTACATTTTCCGCATCCTCCTCAAGGTAATTTGTGTAATAAATGATTGTATATGCTTTAATCATTCGCTACAATATTATTATGTTTAACATAACAATTAATTACAGGTAAATATTATTTAGTGGATGCTGGATATCCATTAAAGACGGGCTATTTAAAACCATATCCAGAAACAATATATCATTTGGCAGATTTTGCACGCGGGAGTCGCCCCGTCCATGGCAGGCATGAGCATTTCAATAAGGCACATTCATCTCTTCGAAGTGTGATAGAGCAGACGTTTGGAGTTTGGAAGAAAAAGTGGCACATTCTTCAAAAAATGCCTCAGTACATTTTCAAGAAACAACGTTCAATTGTACTGGCAACCATGGCATTGCATAACTTCATTCGTAGACATCCATCTCGATGGGACCCAGAATTTAATGCTTGCGATGCTGATGACTCATTCATACCACCAGAGGATGATGATCATACAACAGAGGATGATATTGAGACTGATATGTTTGATGGCGGGGGATCTGATTATATGTCTACTGTACGAGATACTATTGCTGAAGAAGTGTACAACACCCGCAGGTAAAATTTCATATCATCTTTTTAACAAACTCTTGAAATCATATTAATCAAAAGTATGAGTAATATCAAAAAATTTAATTGTGCAGGTGACGAAGAATGATTGAATATAGTGGAACGAACGCACCGGAGAACCTACCATTACATGTTATATTTGAGAACAATATTTATTTTTATTGATGTGTTTAATTGTTTAAGAACAATATATATTAATATTTTCATTTAATAAAACAGCTCTCAAAAAGCTGTTCTACCAAATAGTTTTATTTGAAAAAGCTCTGTTCAATCAGCACTTATCCACAAACCATCCAAACAGCATGCAGCTTTTCATAACAGCTCCTCAAAGAGCTCTGTCTAAAAAGCTCTATTCAATCAGCAGCTTCTCAATCCGCCAGAGCTCTCCCAAACAGACCCATAGATGATGCGGCTTTGTCCTGGTTTACACGCCAATCTTCTGGTATGCTCATTTCTGAGCATGGGGTACATTCTAAACTTGTCCTCATGTCTATTTAATTTTTCATGTTTAAAAAGCTCATTTTAGTGTCATATAAGTCTGGGGGATGTTGGAACATGGTCTTCTGCATCTCCTAGGTTTGAGAATAACTAAACCTATGTGTATTTGATCTTGTGTGTTTAAGTGTGCGGGATAACAAAGTCCACATGACTCAAGGATTACATAAGAAGGTTTCCCCCAAGTTTGAGCCATCAAATCCAACACTCCCACTAGAGCCGACGATAGAACCTAGCGCCTGGCGCTAGCGCTATGGAACCGCTGAGAACGGATACTGGGTTTGATGAAATTGATCTTGCGTTCGACGATCTTGCGTTCGACGAATTTTCGGTCGACGAATGTTGAAGCCCGCTCGACAAACTCCGTTCGACGAAATTGAGTTCGACGAATGATGAAAGCCCGTTCGACGAACTTGCTGCTGCGATCGACGAAATCAAGCCGCTGAGAACAGAAGCTGGGTACGAGGAAATTGAATTTGCATTCGACGATTTTTTGTTCGACGATTCTCCGTTCGACGAATTTTTGATCGTCGAATGATGAAGCCCGCTCGACGAACTCCGGTCGACAAAAATTCGATCGATGAAAAGAATGCTTAAGCACAATTTCGGGAGAATGTATAAAAGGAGATAGCGCCTGTCGGTAGCGCGGAGCACAGAAGGCAAGAGAGAATTGTTTCCTCAGATTGAAGATTCTGCCGCGCAGAACATGTCCTAAAATGGGATAGCGCCGGCGGTAGCACTAGCGCATGCGCTAGAGCTAAGTCTATAAAAAGGACCTCTTGGCTCCGTCTTCCTTATCCTCTTCAGATCCAAAATTCCAGAGCTTCGTGCCACAACATAGAGAGGAAGGTTCAGAGAGATACTCCCACAAATCCATAAAGGCTTAAGGAGATCCGTGGTGAAGATTTCAACACGCGTCATCATCGTGACGAAAGACTGCATCGACTACGATCATACTCTGCGTCTTTGTCTACTTCTCCAAGAGATCCACATAGAGGGGGTTTTATATTATTGTCTTTTTATTTCACATCTTTTCTTTTAAATCGTGTAGTAAATTCGCCTCGTGTTGGCGACTAGGTCTGGGTAGGACTTAGGACAAAAATTCGCCTCGTGTTGGCGACTAGGTCTCGGGTGTAGGTCTAGGGTGTGCTCGAGGCCATATCCGGGAAAGGGTTGGCTAGAGTGGCTTGAGGCCGTATCCGGGGAAGGAACGGCTAAAGCCAACCGGTTCGTGGGGATACGAGTCGGTATAGAAAACAAAAAGGAGTCTACTATTCTTCGCCGCCGATTTCTAGCGTTATAGAAATCAACTTTTGTAAAACCTTATTTGATATTAATAAAGCATGTCTCTACTTTATTTCAATTGTTTTACTTGACTTCTTATTGTCTTAATCTCGCATTATTTCAAAGCTTTTTAAAAATATAATTTAAGTTTTTAAAACCCTTATTCACCCCCCCCCCCCCCTCTAAGGGCGCTGTTGGGGAAATGATTTATCTTAACCCCTAGAAATGAGTAGAATATGTATTCTCAGAGTGAAAAATTAGGTTAAGTAAAATATGCTTCGAATAGTAATCGACGCAACGTCGAAGTGTAGTCGACGCATCTCTCATACTGAGTCGAAGTAACTCTAAACAGAATTCGACGTAACCAAAGTCGACGTAACTCTGATTTCTAGTCGACGCACCCAGTAAAGTCGACGCACCTCAGTCAACGCTCCTTCCATATTTTCTTCTCGACATCTAGCCAGGCTGAATCAGTCTTTCCTTCTAAATGATTCTTGGCTAATTTGATTAAGATTATTATGGACATTATTTGAAAATAGAATGATCTCTTTCTTCTACAGATATAATGATTATGGAAACTTTTCTCTCTTACTATTTCTCTGACTGCTAATTGATTATTCTCTTATAGCAATATTTTTGAATAAACAGAGTTATAAATATAGAAGGAGGTCAGAAAAGAACAACGTGAAGTGATCCACTCCATTTCTGAAAAAGAGGAAAAGCTCCCAAGAGAGAAGAAAGAAAAAATTGAGAAAAGTGAAAGAGTGCTGCAGCAAGAAAAAGCCTTCTTCTTCTTCTTCTTCCTCCTCCTCCTGAAGTCATACTGCTGCAAATTTCTGAAAGCTCTCACTGAAAGAGAGAAAGACTTACAATCTCCTTCTCAATATAGAAGAGAGATTACATTCACTATACTTGTGCTTCTAATCTTCTTCTAGGAAGAAGATTCCTTCTTACATAAATTGTTTATTGTTCTTCTTTTTCTTGTTCTTCTTATTCTTATTTCAATTTCAATAGTGTAAAAGAGTTTTAAGAATCTCTCTTCAAAAAATCCAGTTGTAGTGGTTCTAAGAGTCTCCTTATCAAAAGACTCAGGCTGGTTCTAAGAGTCTCCTTAACAAAAGACTCAGTGCAAGATAGTGAATTCCTACCAAGGGGGTAGAAGAGTGGTCTACCCAAAGTTTGGGGAACCACTATATTTCTTTGTGTTGTGCTGTGATTTTCTTGTTGCTATTTCTTTCTTTATTTGCTTAATTCTTGTTGGTGTGTGGGAAGCTTAAATCTATGAATATTACACATATATATATTTGTTAACTTTGCACAAAATATTTTAAAATCTCTATTCACCCCCTCTAGAGAATTCTAGTGAGGTTAACTGTGCACTTTTAATTGGTATTAGAGCTAGGTTGATCAAAAAGGGTTAACTCCTTGATCAAAAAGATCCTACCTCATATATATATATAAATATTTCTAAATTTTTTGTATGGCACAAATAAAAAATTATGCTTCCACCAGACCACCAATGTGCAATCTTGAAAAGTTTGCAGTTTGGAAAATAAGAATTAGGATTTATATGAATTCAATTGATGAAGAGTTGTTTAATGTTATTTTGACAGGTCCTCCCAAGCCTTATAGAAAGGACTCAAGTGGTAAAGTGACTCAAACACTTGTCCCAAGAGCTGAGTGGACAGATGATGAGAAGAAGGCAAGAGCATGTGATGCAAAAGCTGTAAACATTCTTGTCTCAACCCTCTCAGATGAAATCTTTCAAAAGGTGGTTGACTGTGAATCAGCCAAAGAAATCTTTGAGGCTCTTACAAAGATAGTAGAAGGAAGTGCTGATGAAAGGAAAGATAGGAAGGCTCTATTGATCTCTCAATATGAGAACTTTCAAAAGAAGAATGAAGAAAGCATATCTGAGATGTATGACAGATTCAGTCTGATCATCAATCAATTAAGGAACTTGGATAGAGAGATCTCTCTCACAGAGATCAATGACAAATTATTAATGAGACTCCCAAGTTCATGGGACTCAAGAATATGGGCAATAAGAGATACAAGATGACAAAAGGAAATCTCAGCAGATGCCCTCTTAGGAAAACTCAAATCCTATGGGCAACTACTGAAAACCAGAGAAGAGAAGGAAAGAAGGGAAAACACTCCAACCTCTTTCAAAGATAGAAACATTGCCTTAAAAGAAACAGAAGAAAAAACCCATGTTACTGAAGAAGAATTATTCAGTCTCCTGGCCAGAAGATTCAAGAAATGGGCCAGGATAGATGGGTCTAGAAGAAGAGAGTCAAAACCAAGGTATGATAAGACTCCTACTAAAGAAATTGTTTGTTATTCTTGCAGGAAAACTGGACATATTGCTCCAGAATGTCCAGAAAATGCTGAGAAAAAGAAAGATCTGAAAAAGAAAGATCTCAAGAGAAAGGAGAAGAAGAAAGAAAGAGGCTTCATTGTAGAAGCTTGGAGTGAAACAGATTCTGAAGACAACACCTCATCTAAAAGTGACAATGAAAAGTCTAAGCAAGAAGACCTATGCTTAATGGCTTTTGGAAGCTTAGAAAAAGAATGTTTTGCTGAATCATGGAGTGAAACAGGATCAGAAGGAAGCATCTCTTCGGAAGATGAAAAAGAAAATTCAACAACAAAAGCAAATAGCCTTATTCTCATAGAGGAATCTAAGGATAAGGATGAGGTAAGCATTTTTGATGAAATAGATTTGCTATGTGATGATTTCAAAAATGATTTTAAAGGATTCTGTTTAGATCAACTAAAAGCTAAACAAGAAATTAAGGATCTAAGAGAACAAATTAATATGAGAAAAATAGAGGATACATGTTCAAAAAATTTTGAACTAAGGTGTGAAATCTATAAAACAGAAAAGGAAATAAAAAGTGCTAAAATAGAAAATCAACTCCTTAAGAATAAGGTATCCCAGGCAAAAGCTTTTGAAGAATCTATAAAGTCAGAAGCCAAACACTTAAAGAAATCACTGAAAAACAAACAATCAGACATAAGAATCTGTGGCTAGGGGCGGATCCTTCAACCAGTTCAATACCATCTACCAAACCTGCTTGGATGAGCCCTGTTAAATTTACTAAACCCATCAAATCAACAAACTTAGAAGAAGACTCACAAAATAAAGAAGAAGACTTCACCTTCAAGGAGATAAACCATTTTGATGAAACATCATACTATTCAGATGAAGACTCTCAAACTCCTTCTGAGAAGGCAACTAGGACAAAAGAAACAATTCATAAAGAAATAAATCTCCAACCAGAAAAAGGGAAAAATAAAATCTGTGAAGCCACAATTGCGTCGACTTCATATCGACGTATGAATGATGGTATGTCGAATTCTACTCGACGCAATCTCTCAGATGCTTCGACCTCAAATCGACGCAAGAATAAAATTACGTCGACTTACAATCGACGTAACTACTTCCATGCATCGATTCCAGATCAACGCAATCTAGAGAAAGCGCTGAATATATATCGACGCAACTCTCAGCATACGTCGAATAGATATCGACGCATAAAACCTCAGAGCAACTTAAATACAGGACATATCTATACTTCAAAAATTTTCTATCTTAACCCCCATTCAGGAGCAATTCATCCTGATCAAAATTTCTATCCTAATCAAAACTTTTATCCTAATCAACAACTCTATCCTAATCAACACCTCTATCCCTCTCTAAACTCAAATTCCCATATTGTAAAGACAATCGGGTGTTATATCTGTAATAAAACTGGCCACATTGCCAAACAATGTTGGCACAATGAATCCAATTGTCTATAAAATTAGTCCAAGGCTGACTTAGAAAACTTTAGGATTAGGAAGAAATAATCTCTCAAGAAAAACATAGAATTTTCAAGACAAAATAAAAGTCACGTCGATTTCTTAATCGACGCATCGTCGATAGGAAACCATAACATCTCAATTCAGACTGTACCAACGCATACATCGACTTCCACTCGACGCAACGTCAACTTCATGAAAAAGAGCGGCAATACTAAAATATTTTTGGTCACATCTACTGTAGTACCGAATAAACCTCGAGTTGTGTCTCGTTTCGACGTTTCACCTGACTTAAATAAACTCTTCAGTTAGAAATCTGCACGCTCTCTGCATCTCTCATCCTTCTCACTTCTCAGTCCATCCATCTCTTCCTCTCTCTTTCACCGACCAAAATGGCTCCCAAGATCAACTCTGGTTTCGATATTGATCTTGATTCCTTCCAAGCCGCCGCCGAAAACTACAAGAGCATCATAGCTCTTTTCACTGAAGCCGGTCTAAACAAACTCATTTCAATAAGATGCAGATTCCTAGAAATAGAACTCACTGAGTTGATGAATCATGTCCAGATATCTGAACAAGGAGAGATTACAGGAACAATCCATGAAACACCTGTCTCAATCTCTGCAGAACATCTTAGGGACACCTTTGTTCTTCCATCAGGTACACACCAACACTATCCTTGTTCAAATCAAAAAGGGAAAGCAAATTATTTTCTAAGAGTAGCTAAATGAATCTCCATCATCATTCCCTTATCAGGTAGTGAACCTGTGGAACTCACCCCTGAGGAAATCAAAAACTTATTAATCACCATGAAATTCTCCAAAGATAGACCAATCAACTTGAAGAAAATAGACTTCTCTGATGATTATAGGCTCTTGGCCGACATAGTAGGAAAAATACTAGTATGCAAAATCTCTGCCCATGATGTAGTGCCCAAGCAGCAACTGAACATTATGGGGGCCCTTGTACTGAAAAAGAAGATAGACTGGGCCAACTGCTTACTGAAGATGATAGGCTACAAATATTCTCATAAAGAGAATGCCTACATGAGGATCATGAGTCAGGTACTCCTTCACTTCTTCCCTGACCTATGTAGGTCAAAAGGAATTCCAATTCCTCCTGGAAAAAGGATGTCCATTGCCCTCTTTTCAAAATGGACTAGGCAAATCCCTAATCCTGGTTCCATTCCTGAAAGGACTCCCTCTCCTCCTAATTCTCATGTGCATCCATCTTCACCTCCTCCTTCCACTATCACATCCTCTCTACCTACATCATCTCCCATACCTCATATATCAACAATCACTTCTCCACCTTCATCCCCTCCACCAACACACCATGAACCATCTCCATCCACTAAAACTCTCATCACTCATGTATCCAGTCAGCAGCCCAAAGATTTTAAGAAATGCTGGATGGACACTGCCTTCAAATTCACTCCTCTATCAGGCACATGCAAACCCAGTTGGATGGGGTAAATGCCTCTGTGCAAGTACTCAAAACCTATGTGTCTTCATCTAAGGTTACTAAATCATTCTTAACCTCCTTGGCTAAGAAGGTCAAGAAGGGGGAGAAGTTAGATGAAGAGCAGCTCTCCAGTCACAAATCTCACTCACACAATTCCTCTCTAACATCAAAATCTGATAGTCTTGCTCTGCTTAAGACCATTGGTAATGAAATAATACCTGAGCTACATACTACAGAACAGATAACAGATGTACTTTCTATAGCAAGAGAAGCTGAACAACAAGTAGTTCTCTTTCAAGGGGAGGCAAGTAGAGTAGAGAAAGAAGTTGAAAAGAAAGCTGAAGTTGAAAAGGAGGATGAGGCTGAAGAAGTGGCTGAAAGTGAGAAAGACAAAGAAGCTGAGGCTCAGGGGGAGCCAGATGCTACCATAGCTGAAGCTGGAGCTGGAAAAGAAGCTGGAGAAGCAGAAATAGAAGGTATAAAGGAAGTTCCATCTCAGGAGCAGATTGCTTTGACTAAGGGGGAGCTGAATGAACATCCTGCTACATCCTCTATAAAAAGACATGATCTCCCTTTAGTATTCTCTAGGAAGAGAAAAACTCCTCCTACTCCTCCTGAGTGATATTTTGAACAAATTTGATATACTCTATTAATGCTTAAGTGCTGATGATTTCTTTTTCCATTTTCTTCTGATTACCTAATATATCTCTTTTCTATAAATATGCTTTGATGTGTTGATTAAAAGCTGATAAAATTTCTCTCTGAATAGGGTTAAGACAAATAGGGGGAGATTGTTGGGGAAATGATTTATCTTAACCCCTAGAAATGAGTAGAATATGTATTCTCAGAGTGAAAAATTAGTTTAAGTAAAATATGCGTCGAATAGTAATCGACGCAACATCGAAGTGTAGTCGACGCATCTCTCATACTGAGTCGAAGTAACTCTAAACAGAATTCAATGTAACCAAAGTCGACGTAACTCTGATTCTAGTCGACGCACCCAGTAAAGTCGATGCACCTCAGTCAACGCTCCTTCCATATTTTCTTCTCGACGTCTAGCCAGGCTGAAATCGAAGCTTACGTCGAATAGTAATCGACGCACGTCGATTTCTGTGATAGATTCAAAAACTCGCCAGATCTCTTTCCTTCTTTCTATAGATCTGAATTTTATGGAATTATATTATTCTTTTCTAGCCGTTCTGAATCAGCCTTTTCTTCTAAATGATTCTTGGCTAATTTGATTAAGATTACTATGGACATTATTTCAAAATAGAATGATCTCTTTCCTTCTACAGATATAATGATTATGGAAACTTTTCTCTCTTACTATTTCTCTGACTGTGATGAGTCCTGATCATATACACATATTTGGACTCATCTGGGCCATTTTTCTAGTCATTCCACCGCATTTTAGCCTTATTTTAGCTCATAATTGTCATTCTATGCTAGGTGCACTTCTTGGCCTATTTTGGTGTGTTTTGATGTTTACTCTCTGTTGATAGCTTATCGTATTGGTGAGTACCACTTTCAGTGGCCTGATCAGCATTTCTGTAGGAACAGGAGTCGTGCAGGTGTTCCCGGTACAATTCTGTACAGGAACACTGCGCACGATCGCTGGTTCTATTGCGCACGACCACTGGTCGTGCGCCGCTGATAGTGTGCACTTAACCCCTTTTTTTTGAGTTTTGTCTCGGACAGTGCGCACGACCACCTACGATAGTGCGCACGACCACCGGTCGTGCGCCCCTGTTCGTGTGCACTTAGCATCAATTTTATGAGTTTTGTTTCGACCAGTGCGCACGACCACCTACGATAGTGCGCACGACCATCGGTCGTGCGCCACTGGTCGTGCGAACATGGTATTTTATAAATTTCTTACATTGCAGGCTCCACCCAGGCAGGCGCACGATCACAGAACTCCAGCGCACATGACCACTGGTCGTGCGCCAATGACCGTGCGCAGTATTTTCGCCAGCGCCTATATAATGTCCTGATCCGCAAATTAGGGATAATCCGGTTCCTGGAGCGCAATTTCCAGTCCGTACGCCGCCGTTTTCCACTTCCAGCCACCTCCACCTCATCTCCTCCGCAAGGGGAAGTTATCTACGGCCATTCTAAGCATTCCTCTATCGTCCGGAAGCATTCTCCGCCATCCGCAAGCACTCAAGCAAGCTGTCTCCATTTTGTTTTGCGGTGAGAAGGATAGCAATCCTGAGGTAGAAGACGACGGAAGCACGTGGAGAGGTCGTGACAGTCTCTCAACGCCGAAAGCACAGTCCGCCCGAGTCTGGAGGTAGCTTGACAAACTACCATTCCGGCCGTGAACGGCCGCTAGTCTTCATCCATTGGTTGATTTCTTCTTCTCCCCCTTTTGTTGTACTTCTTTGAATTATTTAAACTTGAATATCATGATGTTTAGTTTAAATGCAATGGTTGTTTCTTCTCTGTTCTTCAGTATTTGATTGTGATACGTCTCACCTCCACTCACTCACTCACGCACTCATCGTGTTCGATTCGCGTTAGCAAGAGCTAACGGCGATTTGCGAAGAGGTGTTTGCGACCCTCACTCTCCGCACTAGTGATCACTTCATTCGCATGCGTACCGTCCATCCGCCTCACGAAGCTCGGCATCGCGGCCGTTGCATCCATCTCACCTTGTGAAGCGGTGATTTCGACCCCCATTTCTTTTATTGTTGTTAACAGTAGGAAACCAAATCAAATCCCAACTTTCTGTGTTTGTTCCCGCTTGTGTAACAATTGTCACACAACGCAATTCGTTCACCCAACCTGCATTCCTCAAGAGACCGACACTCGGGGATCCTATTCCCAACATTTATTACTTGCGCGACCGGTGCACTTGCCGAATAAATCGCATCAAGTTTTTGGCGCCGTTGCCGGGGACTGCAGACGTGATGAATTTGTCTGCGTGAAGAATCGTTGCACGAGGAATTATTTTTTTTATTATTATTTCTCTTTGTTTACCTCTGTTGTCTTTGTTTCTTTTTGATACGCACATCTAATTACCTTCGTTCTTTCCATCGTGCGCTAATCTTTTGGGTTTCAAGTATTCCTAGCATGACCTCCATTCAGGAATACATCTATCAAGGAAGTTTAAATGATTTAAAGGTTCAAGCACAAAGGAATGATCATGACTTCGGGATTTCCTCCGTCATCATTGAGTATATGACATGGAATTGCAAGTTCAGTGGGGATAAGCATGAAGATGTGGTACAACATGTGCGTGACTTCTTAGAAATTTATTATACATGTATATTCAGTGGAGTTGAAAACGACCTGCAAAAGATCCTGGCATTTTCATTTTACTTACATGATAAAGCCAAAAGTTGGTACTGGGATATCCGGAAAAGAGAGGCGACCACATGGAAGCAATTCGAAGGGAGATTTTTGCATGAGTTTCAACACCGTACCCGAGTTCTGGACAAGTACAGGGAACTCATAACCTTCGGTCAGGGAAAGGAGGAGACGCTAGTTGACGCTTGGGAGCGTTTTCAATCCCTGCATAGGGGATGCTACCGTGAAGATCTATCATAAGTCTTTTTGATTCAGATTTTTTATTTCGGCATGCTGGACAAATTCCGTCTGTTATTCGATATGGCAGCCGGAGGGGTCCTATTTAATAAATCGGGGAAGGACGCGTGGGAAGTGGTCATGAATATAGTTCACACTAGCCAGCACTGGAGTCATGTCATTCACCACCCCAGCACTACCGAAGTTAATGCAGTGACATTCAACGGAGCAGCGGATCGTGTGCCGTCAGGGAAGACGGAATAGTTAACAACCTTGGTGGTCGGGATGCTGAATAAAATGAATGACCAATCAGCAGCAATTCAACAACTTTACTGTACTATAGGGACTCTTACCAATGTCGTTTCTGGGCTTGCAGGTCAGCATCCGGAGTCTGTGAATACCATGCGATTGAGAAGCGGTATAGGTGTTGACAATCTTCCACGACAGGAACCGCTTGTGAGCTCCACCGACAAGTGCAATGCAGACGTGGCCGAGAAGCAGACTCTGATTCATATTGAGCCGGACCCCGTGAGCGAGGCACAACCCTCGAGAAGTGTTGTTCACCCCCCATTCCCCCACAGGTTGCGAAATGAGAAATCCGAGAAGCAATTCCGCAAATTCTTGGAAATAATGAAAGGAGTGCAAGTGAGCATACCACTGATCGAAGCCATTTCTCAAATACCGGGCTACTCCAAGTTCTTGAAAGACTTGATTTCGAAGTGGAAACTGTTGGAGGATCTCAAGACTATCGATCTCACTGAGGAGTGCTCCGCCATCATCTCCAATATGCCCACAAAGTGCAAAGATCCGGGCAGCTTTACTATTCCTTGCAGGATCGGTCATCACCGTTTCAGCCAGGCGCTCTGTGATTTGGGAGCATCAATCAACTTGATGCCGCTCTCTATCTTTCGTGAACTAGGTGCAGGGACCTTGAAGCCGATGCAGGTAATGCTACAACTAGCTGATCGGTCGATCAAGAAACCGTCAAGGAATTGTCGATGACCTCACAATAGTAGTAAACAGTCTCGCTTTTCCAGCCGATTTCGTCATTCTCGACATGAAGGTTGATACTAAAGTACCCATTATCTTGGGGCGGCCCTTTCTTGCTACAACTCGTGCTATCATTAATGTGGAGCAGGGGGAGCTCACGCTCAGATTGGGGGAGGATGCTATATCCTTCAATGTCCACAACCCATCGCAACTCTTCAAAATCACGGAATGCGAACCGGCAGAGCCGCTCGAAGAATTTGATGGCCAGATCGATGTGGGTTTGGATGACAGCGAGATATGTTGGCAGCGCGAGGACATGGGAAATGACGGTGCACATTCGAACCAGCCCGATGTTTCGCATTCAATCGGAGGGCCATCCAGCGATTCTGCTGATCCAAACATTTATCCGGCTCTCAAACAACTACCAAATTCTCTAAAGTACGTGTTTCTTGGAGAAAACGCCACGCATCCGGTGATTATTTCCGCAGCTCTTTCCACCGCCAACAAAACCGCATTGGTGGGTGTGCTGAGAAGGTACCATAAAGTCTTCGGACGCTCTCTTGCAGACATTAAGGGAATCAGCCCCACGGTCTGCATGCATAAGATCCTCCTTGAAGATCAGTATAAACCCACAGCACAGCCCCAAAGGCGTTTGAACCCGAAAATGCAAGAGGTAGTGAAGGCAGAAGTGATAAAGCTCTTAAACGCTGGCATCATTTAGCCAATCAGCGACAGCAAATGGGTCAGCCCAGTTCAGGTGGTACCGAAAAAAGGAGGGATCACCGTTGTTGCCAATGAAAAGAACGAGTTGCTACCTACCCGAATGATCACCGGGTGGAGAGTCTGCATCGATTACCGCAAGTTGAATGATGCTACACGCAAGGACCATTTCCCACTCCCCTTCATTGATCAGATGTTAGAAAAGTTAGCGGGGCAGGACTACTACTGTTTCTTGGATGGGTACTCAGGTTACAATCAAATCTTAATAGACCCGTCTGATCAAGGCAAAACAACATTTACATGTCCTTCCGGTACCTTCGCGTTCAAGAGAATGCCATTCGGACTGTGTAATACCCCCGCAACTTTCCAGCGCTGTATGCTCGCTATTTTCGCTGACATGGTGGGAGACTTCCTCGAAGTTTTCATGGATGACTTTACTTTATTTGGCAGCAGCTTCGATACTTGCCTCGCGAATTTGGCCAAGACTTTGAAGCGGTGTGAGGACACCAATCTTGTCTTGAACTGGGAGAAATGCCACTTTATGGTGCGCGAAGGAATCGTGTTGGGGCATAAGGTTTCCTGCCAAGGGCTCGAGGTGGATCAAGCGAAAGTAAGTGTTATCAGAAACCTCCCTCCACCCACGTTAGTGAAAGGTGTCCGCAGTTTTCTTGGTCATGTGGGATTCTATCGAAGGTTTATTAAGGACTTTTCATCCATTTCAAAGCCTTTATCTCGCTTTCTTGTTAAGGACGTCCCCTTCCACTTCGACGATGCATGCACGCATGCCTTTGAAACTTTACGGGGACAACTCATCTCGGCTCCAATTTTGGTGGCACCCGACTGGAATTTACCCTTTATTATCATGTGTGACGCAAGTGATGTGGCCGTGGGTGCTGTGCTCGGTCAAAAGAAAGACAAGACTTTTCACACCATTGCGTATGCCAGTCGAACTCTCAACAACGCGCAAGCAAACTATACCACCACGGAGAAAGAAATGCTAGCCGTGGTCTTCGCCTTTGAAAAATTTCACTCATACTTGGTGCTTTCCGAAGTAATTGTGTACACGGACCACGCTGCACTCAGGTATCTTTTCAGCAAAAAAGAATCCAAATCGCGTCTGATTCGTTGGATTTTACTTTTGCAGGAATACAATTTAGAAATCAGAGACAAGAAAGGGGTGGAGAACGTGATAGCTGATCATCTTTCGCGTTTGGAGTACGACATGACGGCTGACACTCCCAACAGCTTTGTGGAGGAAACGAACGATTATTTTCCGATGGAAAAATTATTCGCAATCACTACGCCCCCTCCAACAGCCCCATGGTACGCTGATATCGCTAACTACTTGGCTTGTAAAACCTTCTCTCCGAATCTATCCCCTCAGCAAAGACGGAAGCTTACCTCTGACTCAAAACACTATTTTTGGGAAGACCCGCTCTTATTCCACACATGCAGCGATGGAATTATCATGCGCTGCGTTCCTGAAGCTGAGTTTCAGTCTATACTGCAGCACTGCCATGACAGAGAAGCTGGCAGGCATTTCGGGGCCGTTCGAACAGCACGAAAAATCTTGCAATGCGGATTATTTTGGCCGACCCTCTTCAGGGACGCCCATGCCTATGTCACCAAGTGTGACGAATGCCAAAGGACCGGAAATATTTCCCGGCGTGACGAGATGCCCCTCAATAACATGCTGGTTTGCGAACCATTTGATGTCTGGGGGATAGACTTTATGGGTCCTTTCCCAATGTCTCATGGTAAGCATTATATCATTGTGGCAGTTGATTATGTCTCAAAATGGGTAGAAGCCGAGGCAGTTGCCACGAATGACGCCAGTACGGTGCTACACTTTATCCACAAGAATATCTTCTCCAGGTTCGGGACGCCGAGAACTATTATCAGCGACGGCGGTAGTCATTTTTGTAATAAGCAGTTTGTGCAGCTCATGAAAAAGTTTGGGGTCCATCATAAGATTTCATTAGCTTACCACCCCCAAACATGTGGACAAGTAGAAGTATCCAACCGCGAGCTCAAGAGAATAATAGAAAAATTGATACATTCAAATAGGAAGGAGTGGTCTAAATAGGTCGACGACGCATTATGGGCTTACCGGACCGCTTTCAAAACACCTATCGGCATGACTCCGTTTCAACTAGTCTATGGCAAAGCATGCCACGCCCCTGTGGAGCTAGAGCATAAAGCATTATGGGCAACTAAACTGTTGAACATGGACATTGGAGCCGCGGCCGAGGTGCGTCGTTCCCAACTCAACGAATTAGAAGAGCTCCGGCATTTCGCTTATGAAAATGCTCGCATCTACAAAGAGAAAACAAAAAAATGGCATGATCGACACATCATCCCTAAGGAGTTCAAAATTGGGGACCAAGTGCTACTTTACAACTCCCGTCTCCGTCTCTTTCCAGGAAAGTTAAAGTCGAGGTGGAGCGGTCCATTCTCAGTGACTGATGTCTCTCCCTTTGGTGCCATCGAAATATCAGGGGATAAGGGAGACAAATTTAAGGTCAACGGGCATCGACTGAAGTTATACGATGGCGCCATTATAAACAAGGAGTGTCAGTTGGTGACTTTGGGAGACGGGCACCATAAAAGCGCCTACAGCTGATTTTCTGATCTCTTATTTTGTGAAACTCTCTTTTTCATGCACTTTTTATTTAAATCTCTACACTCTTTAAACAATTATAATGCAGGTATTTGGTCCAGCTTAAGGACATAAAATAAAAGCGCTGCTGGGAGACAACCTAGATTTGCTGATTTCTGTTTTTCTAACATGTTTCAATTCAGTTTTTATATATTTTTGCTGCTTTTAGTTGTGCCGTTTGCAGGTGTGCTTTGTCCTTTGTGATGGCGGAAGCTGCGGATTGCTCACGAAATTAATGCCAATCTTCTGGTATGCTCACTTGCTGAGCATTGGGTACTCTCTTCCCCTAGCCCTATTTTGATTTTCCAGTCATATATTATGCGGATTGTTTAGTTTAAGTCTGGGGGAGAGTAGTTTTGTTTACCCGCTCACGTACACTATTGCACTGCATACTAGAAGATTTCATTTAAAATGTTTTGTTTATTTTCATTGCACACCACAACACCCACTTGAGCGCGCTTAGCCGTTGGCACGTCGCGAGTTGAATTTGTCTTTTTGTGTGATTTGGAAAATCATTGTGCTGGCTTAGGATTATGAGGCGGAGTAAAATGTTGACTCCTGTAGTGCTCCTAGTCGAGTGCTCATGTCTCGTTTAGAAATTCGTGTATATTCAATTTCTTTTTATGCTTTTAGTTTATATTTTTTCTATTAGTGTAAATATTGTTTACTCTACTCAAAAAATTGGTGAATCCGGTGTGAATCAAACGGTAGCATAGGAATGTGTGTAGACGTTCGTTAGCTTCATATTGCCCGAGTCAGGAGGAAGGATTATCTTTCTCGGTGGCTAGAACTTGCCCCAAGCGATTCTTGAAGCATGGGTATACGGTTAGTCAATTCCGTGAATGTGATATAGGCCATCATTTTGGCCCGGTTGAGCCTTTGTGCGCACTCCTATCGCTTTATCCTCGTTAGCCCAATTGTGCCTACCCTTTCTTTGATTCAGCCCCACTGTTGTCTCACCAAAGCCTAAATGCCAATCCTAGTCACACACCCAAATCTGAGCTTTAGCTGTTTATTATTTTCATGAGTTGGGTTGTTGATTTGGTGTTATGTTTGTGAAGATGTGGATGTGTTTTATTGTTTAGTTGCTGAAAATGATAAGAAAAGAAAAGAAGAAAATGAGAGAAAGAAAAGAAGTGAAAAGAAAAGAAAAAGATATGAGCTTTAATGAAAAATCTGTGTAAAAATATATGTTTGGGAGTAGGCGGTGCACACACCCATGTTGTTAAGTCCAAGTCTGGGGGTGTGATGTACCCGCGTGTTTTTGTGGTGAACGAGAATAATTTCTGCATAAGCTTATTTGGGTTTAGTGCTTGAGCCGTCATTTTTATCTTTGTTTATCCTCACCTAAACCCAAGCCTCATCTAAAACCTAAAGTCCTATTGATTCACGCATTTGAATCATACCAGTTCCGTGGAGAGAGTGCGAACGGGCAAGCTTATGGTCACCGACATTGATGGATTTCAATGGAGTTGTCCCGAGCCCCGATCTTTGGCAATGCTTGCCTCAGCGTTCAGTTTACTTTCTTCCTATGTACGACCTTATGATTCACCGTGATTCACTTTTTGAGTAAACGTAATATATAAATACGCTCCTAGAAAATTACAAACTAATATGTATAATTAGAAATTTTGTCTACTGTATTTCTACGCACATGAGCATGCGACTTCACATGGTAATCCGCTTGATAATTTCTTCGCCAGCTTATGTTTTTCCTGTCCGCGAGAGATGGTTTGCCCGGGATGCGCAAACAGTTAAGTCTGGGGGTGTGATGAGTCCTGATCATATACACATATTTGGACTCATCTGGGCCGTTTTTCTAGTCATTCCACCGCATTTTAGCCTTATTTTAGCTCATAATTGTCATTCTATGCTAGGTGCACTTCTTGGCCTATTTTGGTGTGTTTTGATGTTTACTCTCTGTTGATAGCTTATCGTATTGGTGAGAGCCACTTTCAGTGGCCTGATCAGCATTTCTGTAGGAACAGGAGTCGTGCAGGTGTTCCCGGTACAATTCTGTACAGGAACACTGCGCACGATCGCTGGTTCTATTGCGCACGACCACTGGTCGTGCGCCGCTGATCGTGTGCACTTAACCCGTTTTTTTTGAGTTCTGTCTCGGACAGTGCGCACGACCACCTACGATAGTGCGCACGACCACCAGTCGTGCGCCCCTGTTCGTGCGCACTTAACATCAATTTTATGAGTTCTGTTTCGACCAGTGCGCACGACCACCTACGATAGTGCGCACGACCACCGGTCGTGCGCCACTGGTCGTGCGAACATGGTATTTTATAAATTTCTTACATTGCAGGCTCCACCCAGGCAGGCGCATGATCACAGAACTCCAGCGCGCATGACCACTGGTCGTGCGCCAATGACCGTGCGCAGTATTTTCGCCAGCGCCTATATAATGTCCTGATCCGCAAATTAGGGATAATACGGTTCCGGGAGCGTGATTTCCAGTCCGTACGCCGCCGTTTTCCACTTCCAGCCACCTCCACCTCATCTCCTCCGCAAGGGGAAGTTATCTCCGGCCATTCTAAGCATTCCTCTATCGTCCGGAAGCATTCTCCGCCATCCGCAAGCACTCAAGCAAGCTGTCTCCATTTTTTTGCGGTGAGAAGGATAGCAATCCTGAGGTAGAAGACGACGGAAGCACGTGGAGAGGTCGTGACAGTCTCTCAAAGCCGGAAGCACAGTCCGCCCGAGTCCGGAGGTAGCTTGACAAACTACCATTCCGGCCGTGAACGGCCGCTAGTCTTCGTCCATTGGTTGATTTCTTCTTCTCCCCTTTTTGTTGTACTTCTTTGAATCATTTAAACTTGAATATCATGATGTTTAGTTTAAATGCAATGGTTGTTTCTTATCTGTTCTTCAGTATTTGCTTGTGATACGTCTCACCTCCACTCACTCACTCACACACTCATCGTGTTCGATTCGCGTTAGCAAGAGCTAACGATGATTTGCGAAGAGGTGTTTGCGACCCTCACTCTCCGCACTAGTGATCATTTCATTCGCATGCGCACCGTCCATCCGCCTCACGAAGCTCGGCATCGCGGCCGTTGCATCCATCTCACCATGTGAAGCGGTGATTTCGACCCGCATTTCTTTTATTATTGTTAACAGTAGGAAACCAAATCAAAACCCCACTTTCTGTGTTTGTTCCCGCTTGTGTAACAATTGTCACACAATGCAATTCGTTCACCCAACCTGCATTCCTCAAGCGACCGACACTCGGGGATCCTATTCCCAACATTTATTACTTGCGCGACCGGTGCACTTGCCTAATAAATCGCATCAGACTGTTAATTGATTATTCTCCTATAGCAATAATTTTGAATAAACAGAGCTATAAATATAGAAGGTGGTTGGAAAAGAACAACGTGAAGTGATCCATTCCATTTCTGAAAAAGAGGAAAAGCTCCCAAGAGAGAAGAAAGAGAAATTTGAGAAAAGTGAAAGAGTGCTGCAGCAAGAAAAAGCCTTCTTGTTCTTTTTCTTCCTCCTCCTGAAGTCATACTGCTGCAAATTTCTGAAAGCTCTCACTGAAAGAGAGAAAGGCTTACAATCTCCTTCTCACTATAGAAGAGAGATTACATTCACTATACTTGTGCTTCTAATCTTCTTGCTAGGAAGAAGATTCCTTCTTACATAAATTGTTTCTTGTTCTTCTTCTTCGTATTCTTATTCTTATTTCAATTTCAATAGTGTAAAAGAGTTGTAAGAATCTCTCTTCAAAAAATTCAGTTGTAGTGGTTCTAAGAGTCTCCTTATCAAAAGACTCAGGCTGGTTCTAAGAGTCTCCTTAACAAAAGACTCAGTGCAAGATAGTGAATTCCTACAAAGGGGGTAGAAGAGTGGACTACCCAAAGTTTGGGGAACCACTATATTTCTTTGTGTTGTGCTGTGATTTTCTTTTTGCTATTTCTTTCTTTATTTGCTTAATTCTTGTTGGTGTGTTGGAGGCTTAAATCTATGAATATTCCACATATATATATATATTTGTTAACTTTGCACAAAATATTTTTAAATCTCTATTCACCCCCCCTCTAGAGAATTCTAGTGAGGTTAACTGTGCACTTTCAATTGGTATCAGAGCTAGGTTGATCAAAAAGGGGTAACACCTTGATCAAAAAGATCCTACCTCATATATATATATTTCTAAATTTTTTTTATGGCACAAATCAAAGATTATGCTTCCACCAGACCACCAAAGTGCAATCTTGAAAAGTTTGCAGTTTGGAAAACAAGAATTAGGATCTATATGAATTCTATTGATGAAGAGTTGTTTAATGTTATTTTGACAGGTCCTCCCAAGCCTTATAGAAAGGACTCAAGTGGTAAAGTGACTCAAACACTTGTCCCAAGAGCTGAGTGGACAGATGATGAGAAGAAGGCAAGAGCATGTGATGCAAAAGCTGTAAACATTCTTGTCTCAACCCTCTCAGATGAAATCTTTCAAAAGGTGGTTGACTGTGAATCAGCCAAAGAAATCTGGGAGGCTCTTACAAAGATAGTAGAAGGAAGTGCTGATGAAAGGAAAGATAGGAAGGCTCTATTGATCTCTCAATATGAGAACTTTCAAAAGAAGAATGAAGAAAGCATATCTGAGATGTATGACAGATTCAGTATGATCATCAATCAATTAAGGAACTTGGATAGAGAGATCTCTCTCACAGAGATCAATGACAAATTATTAATGAGTCTCCCAAGTTCATGGGACTCAAGAATATGGGCAATAAGAGATACAAGAGGACAAAAGGAAATCTCAACAGATGTCCTCTTAGGAAAACTCAAATCCTATGGGCAACTACTAAAAACCAGAGAAGAGAAGGAAAGAAGGGAAAACACTCCAACCTCTTCCAAAGATAGAAACATTGCATTAAAAGCAACAGAAGAAGAAACCCGTGTTACTGAAAAAGAATTATTCAGTCTCCTGGCCAGAAGATTCAAGAAATGAGTCAGGACAGATGGGTCTAGAAGAAGAGAGTCAAAACCAAGGTTTGATAAGACTCCTACTATTGAAATTATTTGTTATTCCTGAAGGAAAACTGGACATATTGCTCCAGAATGTCCAGAAAATGCTGAGAAAAAGAAAGATCTGAAAAAGAAAGATCTCAAGAGAAAGGAGAAGAAGAAAGAAAGAGGCTTCATTGCAGAAGCTTGGAGTGAAACAGATTCTGAAGACAGCACCTCATCTAAAAGTGACAATGAAAAGTCTAAGCAAGAAGACCTATGCTTAATGGCTTTTAGAAGCTTAGAAAAAGAATGTGTTGCTGAATGATGGAGTGAAACAGGATCAGAAGGAAGCATCTCTTCGGAAGATGAAAAAGAAAATTCAACAACAAAAGCAAATAGCCTTATTCTCATAGAGGAATCTAAGGATAAGGATGAGGTAAGCATTTTTGATGAAATAGATTTGCTATGTGATGATTTCAAAAATGATTTTAAAGGATTCTGTTTAGATCAACTAAAAGCTAAACAAGAAATTAAGGATATAAAAGAACAAATTAATATGAGAAAAATAGAGGATACATGTTCAAAAAATTATGAACTAAGGTGTGAAATCTATAAAACAGAAAAGGAAATAAAAAGTGCTAAAATAGAAAATCAACTCCTTAAGAATAAGGTATCCCAGGCAAAAGCTTTTGAAGAATCTATAAAGTCAGAAGCCAAACACTTAAAGAAATCACTGAAAAACAAACAATCAGACATAAGAATCTGTGGCTAGGGGCTGATCCTTCAACCAGTTCAATACCATCTACCAAACCTGCTTGGATGAGCCCTGTTAAATTTACTAAACCCATCAAATCAACAAACTTAGAAGAAGACTCACAAAATAAAGAAGAAGACTTCACCTTCAAGGAGATAAACCATTTTGATGAAACATCATACTATTCAGATGAAGACTCTCAAACTCCTTCTGAGAAGGCAACTAGGACAAAAGAAACAATTCATAAAGAAATAAATCTCCAACCAGAAAAAGGGAAAAATAAAATCTGTGAAGCCACAATTGCGTTGACTTCATATCGACGTATGAATGATGGTATGTCGAATTCTACTCGACGCAATCTCTCAGATGCTTCGACCTCAAATCGACGCAAGAATAAAATTACGTCGACTTACAATCGACGTAACTACTTCCATGCATCGATTCCAGATCAACGCAATCTAGAGAAAGCGCCGAATATATATTGACGCAACTCTCCACATACGTCGAATAGATATCGACGCATAAAACCTCAGAGCAACATAAATATAGGACATATCTATACTTCAAAAATTTTCTATCTTAACCCCCATTCAGGACCCATTCATCCTGATCAAAATTTCTATCCTAATCAAAACTTTTAACCTAATCAACAACTCTATCCTAATCAACACCTCTATCCCTCTCTAAACTCAAATTCCCATAATCTAAAGACAATCAGGTGTTATATCTATAATAAAACTGGTCACATTGCCAAACAACGTTGGCACAATCAATCCAATTGTCTATAAAATTAGTACAAGGCTGACTTAGAAAAACTTAGGATTAGGAAGAAATAATCTCTCAAGAAAAACTTAGAATTTTCAAGACAAAATAAAAGTCACGTCGATTTCTTAATCGATGCATCCTCGATAGGAAACCCTAACATCTCAATTCAGACTGTACCGACGCATACATCGACTTCCACTCGACGCAACGTCAACTTCATGAAAAAGAGCGGCAATACTAAAATATTTTTGGTCACATCTACTGTAGTACCGAATAAACCTCGAGTTGTGTCTCGTTTTGACGTTTCACCTGACTTAAATAAACTCTTCAGTTAGAAATCTACACGCTCTCTGCATCTCTCATCCTTCTCACTTCTCAGTCCAGCCATCTCTTCCTCTCTCTTTCACTGACCAAAATGGCTCCCAAGATCAACTCTGGTTTCGATATTGATCTTGATTCCTTCCAAGCCGCCGCCGAAAACAACAAGAGCATCATAACTCTTTTCACTGAAGCCGGTCTAAACGTTTCATTTCAACAAGATGCAGACTCCTGGAAATAGAACTCACTGAGTTGATGAATCATGTTCAGATATCTGAATAAGGAGAGATTACAGGAACAATGCATGAAACACCTGTCTCAATCTCTGCAGAACATCTTAGGGACATCTTTGATCTTCCATCAGGTACACACCAACACTATCCTTGTTCAAATCAAAAAGGGAAAGCAAATTATTTTCTAAGAGTAGCTAAATGAATCTCCATCATCATTCCCTTATCAGGTAGTGAACCTGTGGAACTCACCCCTGAGGAAATCAAAAACTTATTAATCACCATGAAATTCTCCAGAGATAGAACAATCAACTTGAAGAAAATAGACTTCTCTGATGAATATAGGCTCTTGGCAGACATAGTAGGAAAAATACTACTATGCAAAATCTCTGCCCATGATGCAGTGCCCAAGCAGCAACTGAACATTATGGGGGCCCTTGTACTGAAAAAGAAGATAGACTGGGCCAGCTGCTTACTGAAGATGATAGGCTACAAATATTCTTATAAAGAGAATGCCTACATGAGGATCATGAGTCAGGTACTCGTTCACTTCTTCCCTGACCTATGTAGGTCAAAAGGAATTCCCATTCCTCCTGGAAAAAGGATGTCCATAGCCCTCTTTTCAAAATGGACTAGGCAAATCCCCAAGCCTGGTTCCATTCCGGAAAGGACTCCCTCTCCTCCTAATTCTCTTGTGCATCCATCTTCACCTCCTCCTCCCACTATCACATCCTCTCTACCTACATCATCTCCCATACCTCATATATCAACAATCACTTCTCCACCTTCATCCCCTCCACCAACACACCCTGAACCATCTCCATCCACTGAAACTCTCATCACTCAGTGTATCCAGTCAGCATCCCAAAGATTTCAAGAAATGGTGGATGGACACTGCCTTCAAATTCACTCCTCTATCAGGCACATGCAAACCCAGTTGGATGGGGTAAATGCCTCTGTGCAAGTACTCAAAACCTCTGTGTCTTCATCTAAGGTTACTAAATCATTCTTAACCTCCTTGGATAAGAAGGTAAAGAAGGGGGAGAAGTTAGATGAAGAGCAGCTCTCCAGTCACAAATCTGACTCACACAACTCCTCTCCAACATCAAAATCTGATAGTCTTGCTCTGCTTAAGACCATTGGGAATGAAATAGTACCTGAGCTACATACTACAGAACAGATAACAGATGTACTTTATATAGCAAGAGAAGCTGAACAACAAGTAGTTCTCTTTCAAGGGGAGGCAAGTAGAGTAGAGAAAGAATTTGAAAAGGAAGCTGAAGTTGAAAAGGAAGCTGAGGCTGAAGGAGTGGCTGAAAGTGAGAAAGACAAAGAAGCTGAGGCTTAGGGGGAGCCAGATGCTGTCATTGCTGAAGCTGGAGCTGGGAAGAAGCTGAAGAAGCAGAAATAGAAGGTATAAAGGAAGTTCCATCTCAGGAGCAGATTGCTTTGACTAAGGGGGAGCTGAATGAACATCCTGCTATAACCTGTTGGGGAAATGATTTATCTTAACCACTAAAAATGAGTAGAATATAAATTATAAGAATGAAAAATTAGTCTAAGTAAATATGCGTCGAATAGTATTCGACGCAACGTCGAAGTGTAGTCGACGTTCCTCTCAGAATGAGTCGAAGTAACTCCAAACAGAATTCGACGTAACCTATATCGACGTAACTCTGACTTCTAGTCGACGTATCTAATGAAGTCGACGTACCTTAGTCGACGCAACTTCCATATTCTCCTCTCGACATCTAGCCAGTCTGAAATCGACGCTTCCGTCGAATAGTAATCGACATACGTCGATTTCTATATCAAATTCAAAACACGCAAGATTTCTTTCCTTCTATCTGTAGATCTGAATTTTATGGAATGATATTATTCTTTCCTAGCCGTTTTGAATCAGACTTTCCTTCTAAATGATTCTTGGCTAAATTGATTAAGTTTATTATGGATATTATTTGAAATCAGAATGATCTCTTTCCTTCTACAGAAATATTGATTTTGAAATCTTTCCTCTCTTACCATTTCTCAAACTGCTAATTGATTATTCTCCTATAGTATTCTTTGAATAAACAGAGCTATAAATAAGAGGGAGTTCGGCAGAGAAGAATAAGAAGGGATCCACTCCATCCATTTGAAAAACAGGAAAAACTCCCAAGTGAAAAGTGAGAAAATCTGAGAGAAGTGAAAGTGTGCTGCAGCAAACAAAAAGCTCTCTTCTTCTCCTTCTTCTGAAGCCATACTGCTACAATTTCTGAAAGCTCTCATTGATAAAGAGAAAGGCTTACAATCTCCTTCTCACAATAGAAGAGAGATTTCATTCACTATACTTGTGCTTCTAATCTTCTTGCTAGGAGGAAGATTCTTTCTTGTTTCAATTGTTTTTTCTTCTACTTCTTCTTCTTACTCTTATTTCATTTTCAAATTGTGTAAAAGAGTTTTTAGAATCTCTCTTCAAAAAAATTCAGTTGTACTGGTTCTAAGAGTCTCCTTATCAAAAGACTTAGGATGGTTCTAAGAGTCTCCTTATCAAAAGACTCAGTGCAAGATAGTGAATTCCTACCAAGGGGGTAGAAGAGTGGACTACCCAAAGTTTGGGGAACCACTATATTTCTTTGTGTTGTGCTGTGATTTTCTTTTTGCTATTTTGCTTAATTCTTGTTGGTGTGTGGGAAGCTTAACTCTGTGATTATTACGCATATATATATATATATTTGTTAACTTTGCACAAAGTAATTTTAAATCTCTATTCATCCCCCCTCTAGAGAATTCTAGTGTGGTTAACTGTGCACTTTCAATTGGTATCAGAGCTAGGTTGATCAAAAAGGGGTAACTCCTTGATCAAAAAGATCCTACCTCATATATATATATATTTCTAAAAACTATTTCTTTACATGGCACAAATAGAAGATAATGCTTCCACCAGACCACCAATTTGCAACCTTGAAAAGTTTGCACTTTGGAAAACAAGAATTAGGATCTATATGAATTCTATTGATGAAGATTTGTTTAATGTTATTTTGACAGGTCCTCCTAAGCCCTATAGAAAGGACTCAAGTGGTAAAGTGACTCAAACACTTGTCCTAAGGGCTGAGTGGACAGATGATGAGAAAAAGGCAAAAGCATGTGATGCAAAAGCTGTGAACATTCTTGTCTCAACTTTCTCAGATGAAATCTTTCAAAGGGTTGTTGACTGAGTCAGCCAAAGAAATCTGGGAGGCTCTTACAAAGATGGTAGAAGGAAGTGCTGATGAAAGGAAAGATAGGAAGGCTCTATTGATCACCCAATATGAGAACTTCCAAAAGAAGAATGAAGAAAGTATATCTGAGATGTATGACAGATTCAGTCTGATCATCAATCAATTAAGAAACTTGGACAGAGAGATCTCTCTCATAGAGATCAATGAAAAAAATATTAATGAGTCTCCCAAGTTCATGGGACTCAAGAATATGGGCAATAAGAGATAGAAGAGGACAAAAGGAAATCTCAACAGATGCCCTCTTAGGAAAACTCAAATCCTATGAGCAACTACTGAAAACCAGAGAAGAGAAGGAAAGAAGGGAAAACACTCCAACCTCTTCAAAAGATAGAAACATTGCATTAAAAGCAACAGAAGAAGAAACCTCTGTGACTGAAGAAGAATTATTCAGCCTCCTGGCCAGAAGATTCAAGAAATGGGTCAGGCCAGATGGGTCTAGAAGGAGAGAGTCAAAACCAAGGTATGATAAGACTCCTACTAAAGATATTGTTTGTTATTCCTGCAGGAAAACTGGACATATTGCTCCAGAATGTCCAGAGAATGCTGAGAAAAAGAAAGATCTGAAAAAGAAAGATCTCAAGAAAAAGGGGAAGAAGAAAGAAAGTGGCTTCATTGCAGAAGCTTGGAGTGAGACAGATTCTGAAGACATCACTTCATCTAAAAGTGACAATGAAGAGTCTAAGCAAGAGGACCTATGCTTAATGGCTCTTGGAAGCACAGAAGAAGAATGTGTTGCTGAATCATGGAGTGAAACAGGATCAGATGGAAGCATCTCATCAACAAACAAAAGCAAATAGCCTTATTCTCATAGAGGAATCTGAGGATAAGGGAAAGGTAAGCATTTTTGATTAAATAGATTTTCTATGTGATGATTTTAAAATGATTTTGAAAGACTCTGTTTAGATCAACTAAAAGCTAAACAAGAAATTAAGGATCTAAAAGAACAAATTAATATGAGAAAAATAGAAGATACATGTTCAAAAATTATGAACTAAGGTGTAAAATCTATAAAACAGAAAAGGAAATAGATAGTGCAAAAATAGAAAATCAACTCCTTAAGAATAAGGTATCCCAGGCAAAAGCTTTTGAAGAATCTATAAAAGTCAGAAGTCAAACACTTAAAGAAATCACTGAAAAACAAATAATCAGACATAAGAATCTGGGGCTAGGGGCTGATCCTTCAACAAGTTCAATACCATCTACCAAACCTGCTTGGATGACCCCTGTTAAATTCACTAAACCCATCAAATCAACAAACTTAGAAGAAGACTCACAAAATACAGAAGACCTAACCTTCAAAGAGATAAACCACCTTAATGAATCATCAGCATACCATTCAGAAGAAGACTCTCAAACTACCTCTGAGAAGGCAACTATGCCAAAAGAAACAAGTTATAAAGAAACAAAACTCCAATCAGAAAAAGGGAAAAATAAAATCCGTGAAGATCAAATTGCGTCGACTTCATATCGATGCATGAATGATAGTACGTCAAATTTTACTCGACGCAATCACTTAGATGCTTCGACCTCAAATCTACGCATGAATAACATTACGTCGACTTACAATCAACGCAACTACTTCCATGCATCGATTCCAGATCAACGCAATCTAGAGAAAGCGCCGAATATATATCGACGCAACTCTCAACATACGTCGAATAGATATCGACGCATAAAACCTAGGAGCAACTTAAATATAGGACATAGCTATTCTTCAAACACTTTCTATCTTAACCCCCATTCAGGACCCTTTCATCCTGATCAAAACTTCTATCCAAATCAAAACTCTCATCTTAATCAAAACTTTTATCCTAATCAACAACTCTATCCTAATCAACATCTTTATCCCTCTCTAAACTTAAATTCCCAAAATCTAATGACAATTAGGTGTTATATCTGTAATAAAATTGGCCACACTGCCAAACAATGTTGGCACAATCAATCCAATTATCTAAAAAATTAGTCCAAGGCTGACTTAGAAAACCTTAGGAATAGGAAGAAATAACCCCTCAAGAAAAACCTGAAATTTTCAGACAAAGTAAAAATCAAGTCGATTCCTTAATCGACGCATCGTCGATAACTAAAAATGATTAATAAACTCGACATATGCGTCGACTCATATCGATGCATACGTCGATAGGAAACCATATCAGACTATACCGACGCATACATCGACTTCCAATCGGCGCAACGTCGACTTCATGAAAAAGAGCGGCAATACTAAAATATTTTCAGTCACATCTACTGTTGTACCGAATAAACCTAGAGTTATGTCTCGTGTCGACGTTTCACCTGACTTAAATAGACTCTTCAGTTAAAATTCAGCACGCTCCTTGCATCTCTCATTTCTCAGTCCAGCCATCTCCTCCTCTCTCTCATTCACCTAAATGGCTCCCAAGATCAACTCTGGTTTCGACATTGATCTTGAATCCTTCCAAGCCACCGCTGAAAACTATAAGAGCATCATAGCTCTCTTCACTGAAGCTGGTTTAGACAAACTCATTTCCACAAGATGCAGACTCCTAGAGACAGAACTCACTGAGTTAATGAATCATGTTCAGATATCTGAGCAAGGAGAGATCATAGGAACACTCTATGAGACTCCTATCTCAATCTCTGTAGAACACCTTAGGGACACTTTTGATCTTCCATCAGGTACATACCAATACTATCCTTGTTCAAATCAAAATGGGGAAGCAAATTCTTTACTAAAAATAACTAAATAAATCTCCATCATCATTCCCTTATCAGGTGATGAATCTGTGGAACTCACCCCTGAGGAAATCAAAAGTCTGTTAATCACCATGAAGTTCTCCAAAGATAGACCAATCCACCTGAAGAAAATAGACTTTTCTGATGAATATAGGCTATTGGCAGACATTATTGGAAAAGTTCTACTCTGCAAAATCTCTGCCCATGATGCAGTGCCCGAGCAGCAACTGAACATCATGGGGGCCCTTGTGCTGAAAAAGAAGGTTGACTGGGCCAGCTGCTTACTAAAAATGATAGGCTACAAATATTCTCACAAAGAGAATGCCTATATGAGGATCATGAGTCAGGTACTCCTCCACTCCTTCCCTGACCTATGTAGGTCAAAAGGAATCCCCATTCCCCCTGGAAAAAGGATGTCCATATCCCTCTTCTCTAAATGGACCAGGCAAATCCCCAAGCCTCGTGCCATTCCTGAAAGGACTCCCTCTTCTGTGCATCCATCTTCCCCTCCTCCTCAACATACAGACATCTCTTCCCTACCAACATCATCCACACCATTAGTCTCTACTACCATCACAACTCCTATCCTACCTACATCTTCACATACACCTGCTCAACCCTCCTCTATTCCTCCACCTCCTTCATCAAACTCACCTCATCACAATGATACAGTCCTCTCTCCACCTTCATCACCTCCACCTCCACCATTATCTCCTACTCCAACACACTTTGAACCATCTCCATCCACTGAAACTCTCATCACCCAGTGTATCCAGTCAGCAGCCCAAAAATTTCAAGAAATGCAAGATGGCCACTGTTCCCAACTTCACTCCTCCATCATGCACATGAAAACCCAAATAGATGGGCTCAATGCCTCTGTGCAAAGCTTGAAGTCCTCTATCTCTTCCTCTAAAGTGACCAAGTCTTTCTTAACCTCCTTAGCTAAGAAGGTCAAGAAGGGGGAGAAATTAGATGAAGAGCAGCTCTCAAGTCATAAATCTCTCTCACACAAGTCCCCTCCTACTTCAAAAGCTGATAGTCTTGCACTGCTTAAGACAATTGGGAATGAATTAGTACCAGATCTACATACTGAGGACCAGATAACAGATGTACTCTCTATAGCAAGAGAAGCTACACAACAAGTAGTTCTCTTTCAAGGGGAGGCTAGCAGAGCAGAGAGAGAAGTTGAAAAGGAAACTAATGTTGAAAAAGAAGCTGAAGCTCAGGGGGAGCCAAATGCTGACATAACTGAAGCTGGAGCTGAGAAAGAAACTGAAGAGGCAGAAGTAAAATAAAAGGAAGTTCCATCTCAGGGGGAGCAAACTGCTGTGACTAAGGGGGAGCTGAGTGAATCACCTGTTACTGAGAAGGAGCAACCCACTTCTCTAAAAACTATAGTATTCACTAGGAAAAGGAAAACTCCTCCTACCCCTCCTGAGTGATGTGTTGAACAATGTTGATATACTCTTTCTTCCATGCTTAAATACTGTTTATGAATTCTGTGTATATGATTCTATTTTCTTCTGATTACTTAACATTTTTCTTTTCTATATAAATGCCTTGCTGTGTTGATTAAAAGCTGATACAATTTCTCCCTGAATAGGGTTAAAACAAATAGGGGGAGATTGTTGGGGAAAAGATTTATCTTAACTCCTAAAAATGAGTAGAATATAAATTCTAAGAATGAAAAATTAGTCTAAGTAAATATGCGTCGAATAGTATTCGATGCAACGTCGAAGTGTAGTCGACGTTCCTCTCAGAATGAGTCAAAGTAACTCCAAACAGAATTCGATGTAACCTATGTCGACGTAACTCTGACTTCTAGTCGACGTATCTAATGAAGTCGACGTACCTTAGTCGACACAACTTCCATATTCTCCTCTCGACGTCCAACCAGTCTGAAATCGACGCTTCCGTCGAATAGTAATCGACGTACGTCGATTTCTATGTCAAATTCAAAACACGCCAGATTTCTTTCGTTCTATCTGTAGATCTGAATTTTATGGAATGATATTATTCTTTTCTAGCCATTTTGAATCAGTCTTTGCTTCTAAATGATTCTTGGCTAAATTGATTAAGTTTATTATGGATATTATTTGAAATCAGGATGATCTCTTTTCTTCTACAGAAATATTGATTATGGAATCTTTCCTCTCTTACCATTTCTCTAACTGCTAATTGATTATTCTCCTATAGTATTCTTTGAATAACAAAGCTATAAATAAGAGGGAAGTCGGCAGAGAAGAATAAGAAGGGATCCACTCCATCCATTTGAAAAAGAGGAAAAGCTCCCAAGTGAAAAGTGTGAAAATCTGAGAGAAGTGAAAGTGTGCTGCAGCAAACACAAAACCCTCTTCTTCTCCTTCTTCTGAAGCCATACTGCTGCAATTTCTGAAAGCTCTCATTGATAAAGAGAAAGGCTTACAATATCCTTCTCACAATAGAAGAGAGATTTCATTCACTATACTTGTGCTTCTAATCTTATTGCTAGGAAGAAGATTCTTTCTTGTTTCAATTGTTTTTTCTTCTACTTCTTCTTCTTACTCTTATTTCATTTTCAAATTGTGTAAAAGAGTTTTTAGAATCTCTCTTCAAAATTTCAGTTGTACTGGTTCTAAGAGTCTCCTTATCAAAAGACTCGGGCTGGTTCTAAGAGTCTCCTTATCAAAAGACTCAGTGCAAGATAGTGAATTCCTACCAAGAGGGTAGAAGAGTGGACTACCCAAAGTTTGGGGAACCACTATTTTTCTTTGTGTTGTGCTGTGATTTTCTTTTTGCTATTTTGCTTAATTCTTGTTGGTGTGTGGGAAGCTTAACTCTGTGATTATTACACATATATATATATTTGTTAACTTTGCTCAAAGTAATTTTAAATCTCTATTCAACCCCCTATAGAGAATTCTAGTGTGGTTAACTGTGCACTTTCACAACCTCTATAAAAATACCTAATCTCCCTTTAGTATTCTCTAGGAAGAGAAAAACTCCTCCTACTCCTCCTGAGTGATATTTGAACAAATTTGATATACTCTATTAATGCTTAAGTGCTGATGATTTCTTTTTCCATTTTCTTCTGATTACCTAATATATCTCTTTTCTATAAATATGCTTTGATGTGTTGATTAAAAGTTGATAAAATTTCTCTCTGAATAGGCTTAAGACAAATAGGGGGAGATTGTTGGGGAAATGATTTATCTTAACCCCTAGAAATGAGTAGAATATGTATTCTTAGAGTGAAAAATTAGTTTAAGTAAAATATGCATCGAATAGTAATCGACGCAACATCGAAGTGTAGTCGACGCATCTCTCATACTGAGTCGAAGTAACTCTAAACAGAATTCGACGTAACTCTGATTTCTAGTCGACGCACCAAGTAAAGTCGACGCACCTCAGTCAACGCTCCTTCCATATTTTCTTCTCGACGTCTAGCCAGGATGAAATCGACGCTTACGTCGAATAGTAATCGACGCACGTCGATTTCTGTGACAAATTCAAAAACTCGCCAGATCTCTTTCCTTCTTTCTGTAGATCTGAATTTTATGGAATTATATTATTCTTTTCTAGCCGTTCTGAATCAGTCTTTCCTTCTAAATGATTCTTGGCTAATTTGATTAAGATTATTATGGACATCATTTCAAAATAGAATGATCTCTTTCCTTCTACAAATATAATGATTATGGAAACTTTTCTCTCTTACTATTTCTCTGACTGCTAATTGATTATTCTCCTATAGCAATATTTTTGAATAAACAGAGCTATAAATATAGAAGGATGGTCGGAAAAGAACAACGTGAAGTGATCCACTCTATTTCTAAAAAAGAGGAAAAGCTCCCAAGAGAGAAGAAAGAGAAAATTGAGAAAGTGAAAGAGTGCTGCAGCAAGAAAAAACCTTCTTCTTCTTCTTCTTCTTCTTCTTCTTCCTCCTCCTGAAGTCATACTGCTGCAAATTTCTGAAAGCTCTCACTGAAAGAGAGAAAGGCTTACAATCTCCTTCTCACTATAGAAGAGATATTACATTCACTATACTTGTGCTTCTAATATTCTTGCTAGGAAGAAGATTCCTTCTTACATAAATTGTTTCTTGTTCTTGTTGTTGTTCTTCTTCTTCTTATTCTTATTTAAATTTCAATAGTGTAAAAAGAGTTTTAAGAATCTCTCTTCAAAAAATTCAGTTGTAGTGGTTCTAAGAGTCTCCTTATCAAAAGACTCAGGTTGGTTCTAAGAGTCTCCTTAACAAAAGACTCAGTGCAAGATAGTGAATTCTACCAAGGGGGTAGAAGAGTGGACTACCAAAGTTTGGGGGAACCACTATATTTCTTTGTGTTGTGCTGTGATTTTCTTTTTGCTATTTCTTTCTTTATTTGCTTAATTCTTGTTGGTGTGTTGGAAGCTTAAATCTATGAATATTCCACATATATATATATATTTGTTAACTTTGCACAAAATATTTTTAAATCTCTATTCACCCCCCCTCTAGAGAATTCTAGTGAGGTTAACTGTGCACTTTCAATTGGTATCAGAGCTAGGTTGATCAAAAAGGTGTAACACCTTGATCAAAAAGATCCTACCTCATTATATATATTTCTAAATTTTTTTATGGCACAAATCAAAGATTATGCTTCCACCAGACCACCAAAGTGCAATCTTGAAAAGTTTGCAGTTTGGAAACAAGAATTAGGATCTATATGAATTCTATTGATGAAGAGTTGTTTAATGTTATTTTGACAGGTCCTCCCAAGCCTTATAGAAAGGACTCAAGTGGTAAAGTGACTCAAACACTTGTCCCAAGAGCTGAGTGGACAGATGATGAGAAGAAGGCAAGAGCATGTGATGCAAAAGCTGTAAACATTCTTGTCTCAACCTCTCAGATGAAATCTTTCAAAAGGTGGTTGACTGTGAATCAGCCAAAGAAATCTGGGAGGAGGCTCTTACAAAGATAGTAGAAGGAAGTGCTGATGAAAGGAAAGATAGGAAGGCTCTATTGATCTCTCAATTATGAGAACTTTCAAAAGAAGAATGAAGAAAGCATATCTGAGATGTATGACAGATTCAGTA